>OX442427.1:6907378-6940060 GCA_949361645.1 Spongilla lacustris
GAAAGCATGCAACCTTACGCTGCCGTTTGGTAGCTCCACGACCATCTTGTCTCCTTTGGTCGTCTTCACGCAGGCGGCTTTAAAGCCCTCCTCGTCGTCGTTCAGCCAAAGCCATTTCTTGGCGTCGAACATGCGCATCTGTTCGGTAATGTCTGAGCTCTTGCCGGGGCGCAGGTACACGCTTGGATCTGACTCCGACATCGCTGACTTTGGAAGACGAAGCGTGCCGAGATACGAGGCGTGGGAAAAGGCGAAATTGAAAGTTCGACCAGTCTAAATGTTGCTCTGGGTACAGCAAAGTCCCTTAAGCGTCGCAGTACGTCGAGATATTCAAAGGTGCAAAAGACGTATTGTGCGCATCAGATGCAGCCGCAAGTCTAGCGACTTATATAGTCCGGCCAGAAACGTATTGCGGAAACCGCCATTAAATGAATACGCGTAATGAATGCTGCAAGATAAATTCTTTGGAACTCATTGTACTAGTAATGGTAGTTTACACCAGTAAATAGTCGTTCATGTCCCGAGAATATCCCTCTAGAGCTAAATTATTTATCAAACACAGCAAGTTTATCTTCGTCTCGCATCAGTTTTCTGATAGGAAGTGGTTTGTCCGATGGTGGTTTGTCCGATGAGATGCGCTCGCATAGGTGACGAAACTGGGGGGTAAGGGGGGAAAGGGGGGGGGGGGGGGGCCTCCAAGTTTTAAGGCCGTCACGGCCGATCTCATTTATTCATTATTGACTATACTTATTAACTATTGCGTTGGATTATCTAATTAAAGCGTTGATTACGTACATCCGCAAGCTCGGAACAGTGTTAGTCTCGTACCCAGACCCATGTTTTCACAGCAGCGGATGGATTACATCACCGCTACGCGAAAAGTGTAGCGGTGATGTAATCCATCCGCTGCTGTGAAAACATGGGTCTGGGTACGAGACTAAACACCTGTGTGATGCTCGTAAGCCCACTAGGGAAAAGATTGCGAACATGTTGCCCAATATCTCTTGCACCAAGAGTCGGGAAAATTAGAATATATATTGAACGGGCCAACTGTGTCTGAAGACCTTCTCATCCCTCTTGCAAGTAGAGATATAGTTTTATAGCATATCATATTCATAACTAGTCATTTGGTTTAACCAGTGGTTCTGAATCACGGGGTAGCGAGTTCGAATCCTGCAAAGATTGGTGATTTTTCACCCGAGGCAAAATAAGGGTTTGGACCCGCCTCTGATGCAAGTTTGACAACTTGACTGCCTCGCTAGATTCCCACTTTGACAAATAACCGCTTCTAAAAATACATCCTAATCCTATGATATAAATGACCAAAAACAACTTTTAATTTTTTAAGACACCTATTTTTTGCTTCTGCAGTTGCCGGGATACCATACGCTGGGCTGAGCGATGTGAACACATAAAATAGGGTCTTTAGTTCTTTTTTTTTCTTTTAATTTCGATTTGGTGTTTACGGAACAGCAGTTACAGTTGTGATATTAAGTAAGGTTCAGCCCGATGAAAGGATATATATAAATTATTTTTCACTAAGTTAATACATGTACATACATAACCACATCATTTTAAAATATATGACTGAAAACATCAGTGCTAAAGTGTACTCCATCATCAAACCCTAGACCACATCGCCATTTCACTCGTATGTGCTGTCGGAAGCACGGATTTTGTACTGAAGCTGTATGAAAACAGTTTTTCATGCATAAATGTTTCACCGCACTACATATAAGAGCTTCCGTGCTTCAAGCCCAGTCTCTTTCCCAGACCCAAATTACGTAACAATGATCAGCGCGTTACGTACATTTGGGTCTGGGTACGAAACCCCATTTCAAAACGCCGTACGATCATTATCACGTCTTCGCTGAACCGTCTAGTCTGGGGACGCGACTGATATTGTATTATAGGAGTATAAAATATGGATGGCGTCCCTGTTGCATGTTCCGTCCACTACGATATCTGCAGCGGTTTTAACACTAAGCTCACAATACAGCCGGATATCAAAGTATTACTACTCTAATATATGTGATGTACTAGAGTAACTAGACCTAGTGCACTGTGGATCCTCTGGCATAGAAAGCAACTAGTTTTTTTTGCTGGTGATCAACTTCATTAACATTTTACATGTACATGTATAATTTAATATTTTACCATGTCTTGGGGGCCCCAGCATTTGGCCTGTATTGTTCCCTCAGCCTCAGACTCTATGAAGCTTACACAGCCAATTGTTTGCAAGAATTTGTTGTTTTATAACTAATCAGAACATTTTCAGTAAGCTTCACTGAAACATCTTGATCCATTCTTAGTACAACCATAGCATGTTGAAAGTTGTTGTTAATGTATACCACATTGTCAAAAATCAAGTAGCAAGATTGAATGGTACACATTTTTGAACCAACACAATGTACCAAGAACGTTATGCAATAATCAGTGATATCATCGTGGACCTATACCATATCAGTAATAAACTTTTGGCTGTGTAGTCTGGCCTGCAACATACTTCAGCTGCTGCATCTAATTACATACTCCACCACTCCTTCCCTCCCACTCACTCACCCTCCTTTCATCTCCTTCACATGTATATCCTTAATTACACGTCATTATTTACATTCAGTTTATTATACCTGAAGATTTACCTAATCAAATCAAATAAAATTAAGTATCTGCATTTAAAAAAAAAAAGTTCATGTGTCATGTACATTGCCGGAAAACATGCACAATTAATGCATATGTATATGTGACCCTGCCATCGTCCTAACCAGAATCTATGATAATTTTAAAAAATCCATGCGCTACTCCATAACATCCATTTGATGGAACCAAGACATTTTTAAAAAAAAGGGAAAAAAGGAAAGGGAAGAAACTTGAATCTAAAACTACTTGCTATATCAGTATATGGCTGGACACTATTATGTCTGTAATGGCAAAAACCATTTTTCAAGTGTTTTTCTGGGAGTACTCTGTGTTAAAAGAAGTTTTACGCATCACTAAAAAATCTGACTCCCATCACAAGGAAGTGATGAATTTTTAATTAGCAGCATCTCAATGCAACTTTTTGTGATAAAATCAGATAGCATTAGCAATTATCATTTTCATGCAGGACAAGCAAATCCTTGCATATATTGCACGACCACACATACTTGACAGTAGTCAAATTTTGGAACATCAAATTCAAAGCATAAAGACATGATGTTGTTCGTCATGTTTACTTATATAATCATAATAATTTTATTGTAGTAATAACTATACATAATTATGACTGTATAACAATTAACATCAACTGGGCCTAGAGCCATCAATCTCTGCATCAGAAAATTGAATGAGCCAGCATTGCCCTGGTATTGTGCTATATCAAGTGGGTAACAGAGATGAGGACCTCCTCCACTTTGATGTCTGCCGTCAAACATGCTTCCACACAGATCCACCCCTTGCCACTGCAGGCTGTGTAGTTTAGCACTGGCTACTTGCTATTAAATGATTAGAGTGTTATGTAATATTATAACGGGCAGATGATACTGTAGTGCTAAACAAATAATTAACATTTTGCACATTCTTGTGCTTGTGTTTAAAAATAATAATTGGAGATACACATATACCCCTTAACTGATTAGCTGGAAGGGATTAGCTTATTACTTGGTCAGGAAAACCTCTCAGCTGAATAATTGATCTGAAAGTTCAAATGCTGGTGAAGTGCTGGGCTACTTTGCCCCCAAGCACCATAGGACTCAACAGCGAGAGACTCACAAGCCCACCCCAATTTGGAACACTTCTCGTCATTGGTTGCATGCTCTTGTGCCCCAGCAACCTGAGCTGCCACTGCCATTTAAATGTTTGAATCAAGTGCATGACAGTCAGGTCCAGAGCAACAGGCTTTCCATGCTCCCAGCCAAAAACTAGAATGTCAATGGGACCAATCACTGCTGAGTCCCAACTTGGATGTGAAGGTGTGCCTGCAGCAATATAACTCTACAAGTATGTCTCTTAGTTTAGTATGTCTCAACATCCCCTCCACATGTGCATGTTGCAGCATGATGGCCATGGGCACTGTTAGGGCAGAGAGCACAGTTTGAGCCATGAGCAGTGTCTATGCCAAGCCACCAGTGAGTCTGACATTCATAATAATAATAATAATAATAATAAATATAAATCCCCAGCCTAACTTAGAGTGGTGACATTAGGGCATGCCTGTTAGGGTTCTGCATCATATTTACACCATGAAACCAGCAAAATGAACTTTGCAGATAAAAATACGTGTTAAAAAAATGAAGCAATAGTTTCTTCCCACTGTACATGAACAAAGTTAAACTTTGATGAAAAAAAAATCTTCCTACTAAATCACTGGTCTATTTAGTTGGAGCAAAAGGTACCAAATGGTTAAAGGCTGTGACAAGTTTTTCGCAACAGTATCAGTTATTATAACTGGCCTGCACGCTATTGTTCCAAAATAATGTCATCAAAGGCCGAAAATAGCAGGGATGACCTCATCTTCAGCATTGACCGGTTTGCATAGGCGGTGGAAGGTAAATAAACCTGGGGGGGGGGGGGGGGGGGGGGGCGATTGGCCAAATACGCCTAATATTTAATTTCATCACACGTCAATTACGTAATTGTAGACTAGTGTACAGTACATAATAATTATATAGTGTGTGTATGTATTTGTGTGTGTGTGTGTGTGTGTGTGTGTGTGTGTGTGTGCGTGCGTGCGTGCGTGTGTGTGTGTGTGTGTGTGTGTGTGTGTGTGTGTGTGTGTGTGTGTGTGTGTGTGTGTGTGTGTGTGTGTGTGCAAAAATCGATCGATGAGGTCGAGGACTCAACCAGGGATATTAAATACATGGATTGGAAACGGTTCCGTAATCTACGTGTACCGGAAAGCCATCCCTACATGGATTCTGAATTGGTGAGTTTGCTGTTGACTCGGACGAATATGACATGGATGCTGATCCCAGTGGACGGGTTTCAGGGGTTTAGTTCAAAGTTTTCAGATCTGTTGTACGGGAAGTTGTTCAGGAGATTTCGTTAATCGAAGCTTAAGCGATCCGAACGCTTTAACAGGCTTATACATTGTTTTCAAAAGTAAAGCTTGACTGATCCCATTAGTAAAACCTGCCTCTTAATTGGAAAGAAACCAACTTACTAAGTGTAGCTTTTCGTTTCTGTGATTTCGCGACTCTAAGAATAGCCCCAGCGCAACACGGTAGGAATACCGTAATTCAGCCGTATATCAGCCTCGTTTCCAATCCATGTTTTTAATATCCCTGACTCAAGAACAGATAACGTGCCGGTAGCCGGATACCGGGCCGTGAATTAGAAATTAGCTCGCGGAAGCTAAGTGATGCACTAGCATTCACTGTGCTCACAGAACTTTTAACGATCTTGTAATAAAATAGAGTAGCACTGAAAAAAAAATCTCTTCCGCCCCCAGGCCCAGTATCTCCGCGCGCGCGCGCCGCTTATATATGAGTTTGGCCCGTACCAGAATCATGCTGACAGTGAGACGGCCATTGACTTTGTGCATTTGTCCTAGCAGCTAGGCGTGACGCCACAGTAGAAAAGACGCGAGTGGCTATATACGCTATGCACCATATGTTTCCTTCCAATTATCAACAACATTCACACCGTAAATCTAATTCACCAAAGCAGCTTACATGTATGTATTAAAATAATGATTAGATCTACGGCCATGAGATGAGCGAAACGATGTTCGAAGATACGTCGGACAGCTTCGAGAGCTCTTCGGACTCGGACACTGAGAATCACCCGACGGAGCATGCCCAGGATGCTCAAGCAGCGGACCCTAGCAATAATTCTTCGACTGTCAAACCACCCGTACTGATGCTGCCACAGGCGAAGTCATTCGATACTGAAGAGCTCGAGGGCTCCACGTCGTTGTCAGTAAGGTAAAGAATGGGCTGTGCTTGCGTCGCTGCTTGCCTTGTGGTTCCCGAATGCACCTTGCTTCCACTTTGACTGGGGTTATGATTTGTGTCGCTTTCTCAGTGCCAAACCTATCAAACCGAAGAAGAGCTTCTTGAAACGGTCGTGGAATATAGGCAGCTTTAAACGAAAGATAAAGAACAAAAAGAAAAAAGGTTTGCAAAATTAGCCTGTACGTGAGATAATACAAGTGGACGGTGTGCATGTGTGTGTGTGTGCGTGTGCGTGCGTGTGCGTGTGCGCGTGCATGTGCGTGTGCGAACATTTACAAGTACGCATATGTTCTCTTATATGTGCATGTATTTATGTGCGCGAGCGTATGCGACTGTATGTTTTTTTTTTTTTTGTAATTCTATGCACCTCTTTGATACCAGAATGGTTTTGACTTGTGCAGCTTAAAATGTTATATAAACAAACCTGTGTGTGTAGGTGTGTGGTGTGTGTACTTAACACAAACCATGTATCCTTTGGCATAGCTTGCTGTTTGATGCATCTTAAGAATTAAAAAAAACCCAACATATCTTTCTTTAATGTAATAGTTTTGGACAACACAGAGTGTTGTTGACAGTATATTGCATGTTATCTATATTGCATTAAGTGTGTTCTCCTTCCTCCTTTCTTCCTCATTCCTTTTCTATCTGCTACCTCCTTTCCACCCCCTCCCCCACCGTTCCCCTCCTCCCCCACCTTTCACCTCCTCCCCCACCTTTCCCCTCCTCCCCCACCTTTCCCCTCCTCCCCCACCTTTTCCCTCCTTCCCACCTTTCCCCTCCTCCCCCACCTTCCCCTCCTCCCCCACCTTTCCCCTCCTCCCCCACCTTTCCCCTCCTCCCCACCTTTCCCCTCCTCCCCCACCTTTCCCTCCTCCCCCACCTTTCCCCTCCTCCCCCACCTTTCTCCTCCTCCCCCACCTTTCCCCTCCTCCTCCCACCTTCCCCTCCTCCCCCACCTTTCCCCTCCTCCCCCCCTTTCCCCTCCTCCTCCCACCTTCCCCTCCTCCCCACCTTTCCCTCCTCCCCCACCTTTCCCCTCCTCCTCCCACCTTCCCCTCCTCCCCACCTTTCCCTCCTCCCCCACCTTTCCCCTCCTCCCCCCCCTTTCCCCTCCTCCCCACCTTTCCCCTCCTCCCCCACCTTTCCCCTCCTCCTCCCACCTTTCCCTCCTCCCCCTCCTCCCCCCCTCCTCCCCCCCTCCTCCCCCCCCTCCTCCCCCCCCCCTTTCCCTCCTCCCCCCCCTCCTCCCCCCCCTTTCCCCTCCTCCCTGTTTTTTTTCCCCCTTTACTTGTTGATCACCTTTTTTGGGTTTCTTTCCTCATAACCGAGTACTCTTGTAACATTTGGGTACACACTGCAGTGTCAACCTTATCTTCCTGCCTTAGGAGACACCACAGTGTTTGGAGTGCCACTGGACACAGCCATTGAAAGGAGTCGTCTAGGATCGGATGGCATTGAACTTCCAACTGTGTTCCGTCAGTGCATAGATTTTATTGAAGACAATGGTGAGGGCATAACTCCCTCCCTAGGTACTCCATGGTGAGGGTATAACTCCCTCCCTAGGTACTCCATGGTGAGGGCATAACTCCCTCCCTAGGTACTCCATGGTGAGGGCATAACTCCCTCCCTAGGTACTCCATGGTGAGGGCATAACTCCCTCCCTAGGTACTCCATGGTGAGGGTATAACTCCCTCCCTAGGTACTCCATGGTGAGGGCATAACTCCCTCCCTAGGTACTCCATGGTGAGGGCATAACTCCCTCCCTAGGTACTCCATATATCCTCTCCCTCCTAGATAGATATACCTCAGTACACCTTCCCTAGGATGCCTGTTAGTAGGCTCTAGGACAGCTATGCCCTCTCTAGGTACACAATTTGCACGATAGCTAGATCAATTGCACCTCGCTGAGCTTGTGGCATAGATATGTTCTGTGGTAGGATGTGTGGTTTTTTTTTTTTTTTGCATTGGCTGGCCCATCAGTCCATTAGCTTGGAATCCAAACCCCTTGCTTCATTGGCAAGGGTCCAGTATCCATGCCTTGCATCATTGACAGAGGTATGGACATGTGACCTGCCTGCCCATTGACTTGACTGCATATGGGCTGAAGCCAGTGCTGTAAGTAAATTGCGCGGAGTAAATAGCCCCCACTTTGGGTCTGTGGGAAGGCCCCTTAAGGGTGAAATGTTAAAATTGTCCTCTATTTCTGCTTTTACACACACGCAAGATACATGTATACACGTATTACTTATCTTGTGTGCAAGTATATAAAGCAGCATTCTGATCTTTGTGTAGCGTGTACGTTAAGTTACGTTGCCCATGTGAATCTGCCTTATGTGAAGCTGAGTTGGAGCTTGTGTGTGATTGGAATAATTCTCAGTGTTAGGACAAAGTGGTTGGTGGGATGAAGGTGTGGCACTACGAGTGTGCTGCCATGTGGCAGTTACCTTATGTGCCAGTCACCTTATGTGCCAGTTACATGTACCTTATGTGCCAGTTACCTTATGTGCCAGTCACCTTGTGTGCCAGTCACCTTATGTGCCAGTCACCTTATGTGCCAGTCACCTTATGTGCCAGTCACCTTATGTGCCAGTCACCTTATGTGCCAGTCACCTTATGTGCCAGTCACCTTATGTGCCAGTCACCTTATGTGCCAGTCACCTTGTGTGCCAGTCACCTTGTGTGCCAGTCACCTTATGTGCCAGTCACCTTATGTGCCAGTCACCTTATGTGCCAGTCACCTTATGTGCCAGTTACCTTATGTGGCAGTTACCTTATGTGCCAGTCGTGTGCAGCCTTTTAATGTTACCGTAGTGTTGTGTATATATAGTGTTACTATACTGTTGTGTTACTATACTGTAGTGTTACTATACTGTTGTGTTGATACAAAGCCCTTATGTGAAATCTTCTTGTTGTACGGGAAGGTTTTTAAAGGCACACTCAATGTTGATTTTGGTGTTGGAAAAGGTAATAGGATACCTTTGTGGCAACCACTGCCAATGCTTGATATGCTGCGTATTTGAATGTGCAGACGTCTGGTCCCCTTCAGATCTACCTGTTGTCATGAGTAGTGGCTGACTGTACATCACTTGTAGAGGCTATGTCCAATCCAGGCCAACGTGCACACAAATGCTGAGGCCGTATCCATACCACCTTGTGTCCTCTGGGGCCTAACAGTATCCATACCACCTTGTGTCCTCTGGGGCCTAACAGTATCCATACCACCTTGTGTCCTCTGGGGCCTAACAGTATCCATACCACCTTGTGTCCTCTGGGGCCTAACACCAGGCTGTGGAAAAGTTTACTTTCAAAGTGATGGCACAGTGCTAACCTTATATAGATAGGCTTCAGTGATGGTGTAATGCTAACTATTTATAGATAGGCTTCAGTGATGGTGTAATGCTAACTATTTATAGATAGGCTTCAGTGATGGCACAATACTAACCTTATATAGATAGGCTACAGTATCTTCAGAGTGATGGTGTAATGCTAACCTTATATAGATAGGCTACAGTGTTGCTGAGCAAGTTGACATTGAGGCTGGACCTGGGCAAGGGCCTGGGGCTGGACCTGGGGAAGGGTCTGGGGCTGGACCTGGGCAAGGGCCTGGGTGCGGACCTGGGGAAGGGCCTGGGGCTGGACCTGGGGAAGGGCCTGGGGAAGGGACCACAAGGGATCTTAGGGTGCGCACTGTGTAAATGTAAATATATGGGCCCATGTTTGGGAGGGGTTATGGGTGACATTGATGAGTTGAAGTGAGTCTCTGTCTGTCTTCCCCAAGCTTGTGTGAGCCTGTGTGTGTGTGATTGCTCTCTGTAATATGGCTGCCTCACATCCCCATGTGAGGACCATGCTTTGCATATAAGGTGTCATTAGGTATGGAGCGTGTTTGTGATGGTGAAGGTGTGTCAGCTTTTATGAGCTTCTTAAAATTCTAAAATTAATAGCTCTGGATCAAGAAGGAATCTATCGACTGGCTGGTGTGAAGTCCAAGACTGAAGCTGCCAAAGTACTGTTTGATAAAGGTACAAGCAGGGAGTGTGCAGATGTATTCCACACACCCACCCCCCTCACCTACCCATATACCCCCCTCACACACACACACACACACACACCAATGTGCACATACAGGTCTCAACCAGTATAGTGTGTTACACAACCAATTTCTATAAACGCTGTACCAGGATGTACTGCTCTCGTTACTGAATCGAAACAGTCCTGCACAGTACTGTATCAATTATGTAGCAGAATCTTAGGGCAGTACATCCTGGTACAGAGTTTTTAGAAATTGGTTGTGATACAGTGCGCTGTAAATGCTTTAATGCCATGCAACAAGTGACTTAATGGCTAGCTGCCACACCCCCTTCACCACTTCTATCCCTTCACCCTCTCTGTCACTAATCGTCATTCCCATTCAGGTGAGCTGGTGGACTTCACGGACTATGACCCTAATGTGGTGGCTAGTTTGCTCAAGCTGTACTTCCGCTCCCTGCCCGAACCCATGATCCCGCCAAAGATGGGATCTAGGTTTGAAGCAGCCACAGGTGAGCATTAAATGGGAAGCTGGGTAGTGCCCCCAATTAAACTGCACCTCCCATTGCACATGTGGCTGTGCATGAATGCTTTGGTCTATAGGCCCTGGGCCCTAGGAAGCAGTGATGGTTTTTGATTGGTTACACATACTGGAATGTGTACCTACAACGCATGTGGCCTACACCATATGTACCCACTGGCCCACACCATATGTACCCACTGGCCCACACCATATGTACCCACTGGCCCACACCATATGTACCCACTGGCCCACACCATATGTACCCACTGGCCCACACCATATGTAGCCACTGGCCCACACCATATGTACCCACTGGCCCACACCATATGTACCCACTGGCCCACACCATATGTACCCACTGGCCCACACCATATGTACCCACTGGCCTACATATTATGTACCCACTGGCCCACACCATATGTACCCACTGGCCCACACCATATGTACCCACTGGCCCACACCATATGTACCCACTGGCCCACACCATATGTACCCACTGGCCTACATATTATGTACCCACTGGCCCACACCATATGTACCCACTGGCCCACACCATATGTACCCACTGGCCTACATATTATGTACCCACTACTCATTAGCTTGTTAGCTTACATGTACATGCATTGTAACTGTAATGATTATATACCCTTGCACACATGTACACACACTCATACATGCACACACACATGTACTCACACATACACACACATATATGCACTCGCATGTACATGCACACATATGCACACATACACACACACCACACACACACACACACACACACACACACACACACACACACATACACACACACACACACACACACACACACACACACACACACACACACACACACACACACACACACACACACACACACACACACACACACACACACACCAGCAAGGGAGCTGTCTCCAGAGGACCAGTGTGCCCTGCTGCAGCAGCTACTCTCAGAACTGCCCGCTTCCAGCAGACTTACTATTGGGTGGCTGATTGTGCACATGAAGCACATTGCAGACCACGTAAGTTATGGCACCACACACATGCACCCATGCACATGTCACACACATCACACATGCACCCATGCACACATGCACACACTCATGCTCACACATGCACACACTCATGCTCACACATGCACACACTCATGCTCACACATGCACACACTCATGCTCACACATGCACACACTCATGCTCACACATGCACACACTCATGCTCACACATGCACACACTCATGCTCACACATGCACACACTCATGCTCACACATGCACACACATCACACACATGCACACATGCACATACATGTATGCACACACAAACACACGAACATGCACACATCATACATATACACACATACACACAAAAGAAAAGCTTCGGTTCACCTTTTAAAGTTGGTATGGGTGTTGGGTGTGGGTGTGGGTGGGTCACTACATGATGGAGGTGCTTATTATGTTTGCAGGTCTTGTTTTCCCACAACTGTTGACTTCACACAACACTTAAATGCACTGCCCCTTATTGTCCCTCTTCTCTCCACGATCATGTTGTCTTCCCTCCCCTCCATGTCTTCCCTCCCCTCCATGTCTTCCCTCCCCTCCATGTCTTCCCTCCCCTCCATGTCTTCCCTCCCCTCCATCATGCTGTCTTCCCTCCCCTCCATGTCTTCCCTCCCCTCCATGTCTTCCCTCCCCTCCATGTCTTCCCTCCCCTCCATCATGCTGTCTTCCCTCCCCTCCATAGTCTGTACAGAACAAGATGAACGTGCTGAATCTGATCATCGTATTCAGCCCCACCCTCCAGATCTCAGTCAATGTCCTCCAGGCCCTCTATGCCCATCGGGAAGCTTTGTTTGGGCACATCAAGTTCTCCAAGTAAGTGTTGATGGTCATGTGACCTCACTTGATGGTCACGTGACCTCACTTTCCCATAAAATCGATATTTGTAGCCCAGTCTGTTGCCATGGCATCTGGAAATTGCTGGTTAAAACAAGTTATTTTGTGCGCACACACGTGTTTACATAATGTTCCTGTGTTCACACACAACATTTGTTATTGAGGTCTGCACTGTAGGCCTTAACTATTGAGGTCTCCACTATAGGCCTTAACTATTGAGGTCTGCACTGTAGGCCTTAACTATTGAGGTCTGCACTGTAGGCCTTAACTATTGAGGCCTGCACTGTAGGCCTTAACTATTGAGGTCTGCACTGTAGGCCTTAACTATTGAGGTCTGCACTGTAGGCCTTAACTATTGAGGTCTGCACTGTAGGCCTTAACTATTGAGGTCTGCACTGTAGGCCTTAACTATTGACGTCTGCACTGTAGGCCTTAACTATTGAGGTCTCCACTGTAGGCCTTAACTATTGAGGTCTGCACTGTAGGCCTTAACTATTGAGGTCTGCACTGTAGGCCTTTAACTATTGAGGCCTGCACTGTAGGCCTTAACTATTGAGGTCTGCACTGTAGGCCTTTAACTATTGAGGCCTGCACTGTAGGCCTTAACTATTGAGGTCTGCACTGTAGGCCTTAACTATTGAGGTCTGCACTGTAGGCCTTTAACTATTGAGGCCTGCACTGTAGGCCTTAACTATTGAGGTCTCCACTGTAGGCCTTAACTATTGAGGTCTGCGCTGTAGGCCTTAACTATTGAGGCCTGCACTGTAGGCCTTAACTATTGAGGTCTCCACTGTAGGCCTTAACTATTGAGGTCTGCACTGTAGGCCTTAACTATCGAGGTCTGCACTGTAGGCCTTAACTATTGAGGTCTGCACTGTAGGCCTTAACTATTGAGGTCTGCACTGTAGGCCTTTAACTATTGAGGCCTGCACTGTAGGCCTTAACTATTGAGGTCTGCACTGTAGGCCTTAACTATCGAGGTCTGCACTGTAGGCCTTAACTATTGAGGTCTGCACTGTAGGCCTTAACTATTGAGGTCTCCACTGTAGGCCTTAACTATTGAGGCCTGCACTGTAGGCCTTAACTATTGAGGTCTCCACTGTAGGCCTTAACTATTGAGGTCTGCACTGTAGGCCTTAACTATCGAGGTCTGCACTGTAGGCCTTAACTATTGAGGTCTGCACTGTAGGCCTTAACTATTGAGGTCTGCACTGTAGGCCTTAACTATTGAGGTCTGCAGAGACCCTATTGAGGTCTGCACTTGTAAGCCTTCATTATTTCATTATCTCCTTATGTGGATATGTCTCCGTTGCTCCACAGAACCCTTAGTAGCTAGCTCTAGCTTCCTTTACTTGTAGGCCTTACCAGGCCTTAGTAGTATATGTAGAGCTGCTTCCATGACCACATGAGGCCTTGATACCCCCCCCCCCCCCCCCCCCCCACAAGAGGCCTTGGTACCCCTACAGGAGGCCTTGGTACCCTACCCCTACAAGAGGCCTTGGTACCCCTACAAGAGGCCTTGGTACCCCTACAGGAGGCCTTGGTACCCCTACAGGAGGCCTTGGTACCCCTACAGGAGGCCTTAGTACCCCTACAGGAGGCCTTGATACCCCTACAGGAGGCCTTGATACCCCTACAGGATGCCTTGATACCCCTACAGGATGCCTTGATACCCCTACAGGAGGCCTTGATACCCCTACAGGAGGCCTTGGTACCCCTACATGCTTTACAGGGATACTCAGTCTTGTGGTACACATGTATGCGAAGAGGCTGTTGTGTTCATGTAGACTAGAGGAAAAGACCTGAAACAATATGACCTCATCATTTGGATGGCTTACTAAAGTGTTTTCACTGAGCGTCGTTCTGTGTAGCTGCACCACTTAACATCTGGCATGCGGAGACCTCACAGAATCACTCAGTGTAATGAGCTGTGGCCAGTGTGCTATGCATGGCTGCCATTTCCTTGGCAACCCCTCAACATGTTGTTTACACATGGTAGAAGCTTTGGGGGGAAGGTTCATATGGTTTTGAACGTGTGGGTGTGTGGACTGTACGTGTATGTGTGCGTGTATGTGCATGTGTGATGTGGGTTTATGTGTGTTAATTAAAGTTGGTGTACCATTATTTCTAAATTTGCAGATATTCTCTAATTGAAGCACAGCCTCAGGAACAGCAGCAGCTGCAGCGGCAGCCATCCATCAGGAAGGACTCTGCAATAAACTTAGTGTCCAGTAGTCCACTTGAAACTGAAGAGTATGCACTGTTTACGCTGTGTGTATGTGTAAACCCCACCAATGGCACCATGCATGTAATGCCTGGTGTTGTAAGCATGTAGTGTGTGTGTGTGTGTGTGTGTGTGTGTGCATGTGCGTATGTATGTGTGAGTGTGCATGTGTGTGTGTGTGTGAGTGTGCATGTGTGCATATGTGTGTGTGCGCATGTGTATGTGTGCGCATGTGTGAGTGTGTGTGCATGTGTGAGTGTGTGTGTGTGTAATGCTATGGTAAGAGGGCTGTTGGTAACATGACATGTCAAGGATGCTTTAAGGCTCAACTGTAGCACCAACTCTACCCTCCCTTCAGGGAGATCACCATGGAAGAGGAGAGGCTTGCTGACATCCTTGCTAAGGTCCTCGCTGGTAGCACAAACATCTCCTTTGTTGGCGACAGGGACGAGTATTGTTGGGGTCTGCAAAGGACGATCACCAACCTTAGGAGACGGGTTCGTTTGTAGTTGAGTTAGTGTGTGGTGATGGTGCGTCTGTACGTCTACACGTGTGTATGTGCATGTGTGTATGTGGGGCCCCTATGTGTCTATGTACACATGTACGCGTGTGCATGTGTGTTGTGTACATGTTATGCATGTGTGTGTACATGTTATGGATGTGTGTGTACATGTTATGGATGTGTGTGTACATGTTATGGATGTGTGTGTACATGTTATGGATGTGTGTGTACATGTTATGGATGTGTGTGTACATGTTATGGATGTGTGTGTACATGTTATGGATGTGTGTGTACATGTTATGGATGTGTGTACATATTATGCATGTGTGTGTACATGTTATGGATGTGTGTGTGTACATGTTATGGATGTGTGTGTACATGTTATGGATGTGTGTGTACATGTTATGGATGTGTGTGTACATGTTATGGATGTGTGTGTACATGTTATGGATGTTTGTGTATGTGTATGCATGCGTGTCAAGATATCCATGTACTTGCGGGTAGATCATCGTTTTTCCCCCTATGTGCACATCCTCGTCTGGAGGTATGCTAATTCCCAGCTCAGATCCAACTTTTGTGCTAGGTCACTGGGGTGTGTGGTCAGCTTAGGCTACATGTAGCAGTCTGATCAGTGTATGACCTCACCTACCCAAGCAGCATTGCAGGTGTGCCTTTCATGGGAGGGGCGCTCTGTTGTAGGGGCTGTTTGCAAATACTAGTGGGGAAAGGTGGTCTGAAAAGAACCTTTTCATTGTAGTCCTTGTGTCCCAGCTATGGCTGACCCAGTGGGATAAGTGAGTTTGGGTGTTGCCAAGGTCATGGCTGGACCAGTAGGATGTTGCTATGGTAGATGTATGGCCTTGATTGAATGTCTATTCAAGCAGTCCTCTCACAGTTCCCCTCTCCTCCCCTCCCCACATCCTGGTACTTTGGCACTGCTATCCAGTGCCCATTGTTAGCCTTGGGGGGATTTAAGGGGGTCACTCACTGTTAAGCAAGGGACTGAGTATTGGTCCCCAGTCCCTCCATTTTATGAGCACTCCATCAAAGGGGTAACATGTTCATATGCCATGGTGCCATTTGGTAGCTGTTGTTGAGGAGAGAGTGAGGGAGGATGGGGAGTGAGTGAGGATGGGGAGTGAGGGAGGATGGGGGAGGTATGCTTGTATTACAGCACATGTCTCCATGCCAATAGCACGTGCACTACCTGATGTAGTCGCTATACCTGTATAGAGAGAGAACCATATGAATATCCTATGCAATGTAGTAGGCACTTTATTATGTAACCTTATGTAACCTTATGTGGGGCTTGTGATGATTTGTAAGGTGAAGGAAGTACCACAATTTAGTGTTTAAACCCCTACCTCCTCCTCCCTCCCATCTCTGGAGGATTGAGTTGTTTTGTTTTTTCCCAAGAGCTGCAGGATGTTGCATGTGTGACCAGAGTAGTTGTAATATCCAATCTGTCATCTTTATCACATCAAATCTTACAACCTTCTCATGTGACAGTAACCCTCTTGTGCTGCTCTACTTGGCATATGTACATGACACCTGTATGTGTTGGGAAGCTGTACATGTGTGTGGAGTCTGTTGTGGTGATGTGTGGGTCTCAGATCTCAAGGTGTTCACTGTAACTGGTGTGTAGCTTGGGATTTGTACATGCTACATGCAATTGTACCAAGTTACCACTACATATATGTACACATACTCACTACATACATGTACATGTACACATATGTACTCACTACATACATGTACTCACTACATACATGTACACATGTACTCACTACATACATGTACACATATGTACTCACTACATACATGCACACATATGTACTCACTACATACATGTACACATATGTACTCACTACATACATGTACACATATGTACTCACCACATACATGCACACATATGTACTCACCACATACATGTACACATATGTACTCACTACATACATGCACACATATGTACTCACTACATACATGCACACATATGTACTCACTACATACATGTACATGTATGTGGTGCAGTGGGTAGGTGGGTGGAGGGCCTTTGGAATGTGTTGTTCTTACACTTTCTTTTTATTGAAAAATAAATAAAAGAAGAATATAATGTACAAATGCTTCCATATGCAGAACATGTTCATATTGTGGTTTGCATCTGTTGTGTGCATGTGTGTGCATGTGTATGAATGTATGTGTGTGTGCATGTGTGTGCATGTATGTATGTGTTTGTGTGCATGTGTGTGTAAGTGTACATGTGAGTATGTGTATGTGTGTGCATGTGTGTGTATGTGTGCATGTGTGTATGTGTTTGTGTGTATGTGCGTATGTGCATATGTGTATGTGTGCATGTGTGCGTATGTGTACATGCTAGTGACTGGAACTAGAGATCTATGTTGTGCTTTGGTCAGAGTGCCTAAAGGCAGGGTGGCTGCAATGTGCAATATTTTGGTATGGGGACTGGTTGTATTATGTGGTGCTGCTTTTGCAGAGGAAAGCGATGCAGAGGAAGACACAGCAGGAGGGAGGAGGGGAGGATGCCAAAAGTGGGGATGGTATGTGGGCTGGTCAGTGGTGGGCGGGGCTAGCATGATCCTGTCATCTCTCTTCTTCAGAGTTCTTCAAGACCCTGTTGCTCATGGAGGCAATGCTCATTGCTGAGAATGAGGTGAGGAAGGTGGCCATGTGAGGTGGTATGAGGTGAGGAAGGTGGCCATGTGAGGTGGTATGAGGTGAGGAAGGTGGCCATGTGAGGTGGTATGAGGTGAGGAAGGTGGCCATGTGAGGTGGTATGAGGTGAGGAAGGTGGCCATGTGAGGTGGTATGAGGTGAGGAAGGTGGCCATGTGAGGTGGTATGAGGTGAGGAAGGTGGCCATGTGAGGTGGTATGAGGTGAGGGTGATTGGTGAATGTGTGAGGATAATGTGTGAAGGTGTTGTGAGTTATGTGTGGTGGGGTAGTGTGGGTGAGGAGCCTCAAGTGCCATGAGGGTGTGTGGAGTGAGGAGAGGAAGTGTGGGAGAGCTGTACAGTGTTCACATAGTAACCCCTAAAACAATGTTTGCTTAATTTTTTATGCCCATGCGGTTATGTCTCATCGTATATCGTACTCCTATGTGCTAATTACTGAGAACTACAGCTACCATTGCCCATGGCTTGTACCACAGCTACCATTGTCCATGGCTTGTACCACAGCTACCATTGCCCATGGCTTGTACTGCAGCTACCATTGCCCATGGCTTGTACTACAGCTACCATTGTCCATGGCTTGTACTACAGCTACCATTGCCCATGGCTTGTACCACAGCTACCATTGCCCATGGCTTGTACCACAGCTACCATTGCCCATGGCTTGT
Source organism: Spongilla lacustris (assembly GCA_949361645.1). NCBI lineage: Eukaryota > Metazoa > Porifera > Demospongiae > Spongillida > Spongillidae > Spongilla > Spongilla lacustris. The sequence goes on from OX442427.1 coordinate 6,925,839, forward strand.
ACTACAGCTACCATTGCCCATGGCTTGTACCACAGCTACCATTGCCCATGGCTTGTACTACAGCTACCATTGCCCATGGCTTGTACCACAGCTACCATTGCCCATGGCTTGTACTACAGCTACCATTGCCCATGGCTTGTACTACAGCTACCATTGTCCATGGCTTGTACTACAGCTACCATTGCCCATGGCTTGTACCACAGCTACCATTGCCCATGGCTTGTACTACAGCTACCATTGCCCATGGCTTGTACTACAGCTACCATTGTCCATGGCTTGTACTACAGCTACCATTGTCCATGGCTTGTACTACAGCTACCATTGTCCATGGCTTGTACTACAGCTACCATTGTCCATGGCTTGTACTACAGCTACCATTGTCCATGGCTTGTACTACCGCAAAAGTTCTTGTTGTCTGTTGCAACATGTGTTTCAACTTGCAGGGAGTCCACTTGTTGCATGCACCCCAGAATGGATGCAGAGTTGTCCCTCTGTGTGACAATGGACATCTCCAGGGGGGACTGTTGCCACTGGGTCCACATCTCCAGGGGGGGGGGGGGGGGGGGGGGGACTGTTGACTGTTGCCAGGGGAGACTTTTGCCACTGGCATGATATTAGCAATGCACTGCATGTGTAGCTATGATGACCTGGGCCCCAGACCTTTCCTCATAAGCTACGCCACTCATGAGATGGGCCTATTGTAAAATTGGTACACGTGTGTGTGTGTGTGTGTGTGTGTGTGTGTGTGTGTGTGTGTGTGTGTGTGTGTGTGTGTGTGTGTGTGTCTTGTGATTGGTAGCAGAGACCTCACTACTGCAGTGTTGCTAGTGGAATGTAGTACTTAGCCAATTAGTTACTGTGTACCAAGGCCTATTACTTGTAACGGACCAATCACTTGTAGGCACTTCTGGCCAGGAAGGATCAGCTGCAGGCTGACATCAGAAGGGAGGCGGAGCTTATTGACCAGTACAAGGTGAGTACACCCCCCCCCCCCCCCCCCTTATTTGTACATTGTAAGTACTGGGTCCTCATAATGTGATGGGCTCTTTTCAGAATGCATTAAGGGAGAGGGAGCAAGAGAAAGCTGACCTGGTAAAGGACAGTGAGTCGGTAAGGTTGTTTAGTAATATGTCATGTGACTTGTCACATGACATAACCATTTGGAAGTTCCATATTAAAAGTGGTGCTATGGCAACAGGGTGACGAAGTAGAACTTGTGAGGAAGATGGAAGCTCTGAAGTGGCAGAAGAAGGAATTAGAGGTGACAGCACCACCACACACCCACTCCATCCAATCCCTCAGCACCCCACACACCCACTCCCTCACACACCACACTCCCTCTCATACCACTCCCTCTCATACCCACTTCCTCCAATCTCTCAGCACCCCACACACCCACTCCCTCTCATACCTACTTCCTCTCATACCCACTTCCTCTCATACCCACTTCCTCCAATCCCTCAGCACCCCAGACACCCACCACATACCACTTACACCATTACCCTATACACCACACTCCCTCCATATCCCTCAGCACCACCACACACCACTCCCTCCATATCCCTCACACCACACACCACTCCCTCCATATCCCTCACACCACACTACTCCCTCCATATCCCTCACCACACACCACTCCCTCCATATCCCTCACACCACACACTACTCCCTCCATATCCCTCACACCACACACCACTCCCTCCATATCCCTCACACCACACACTACTCCCTCCATATCCCTCACCACACACCACTCCCTCCATATCCCTCACACCACACACTACTCCCTCCATATCCCTCAGCACCACCACACACTACTCCCTCCATATCCCTCACACCACACACTACTCCCTCCATATCCCTCACACCACACACTACTCCCTCCATATCCCTCACACCACACACTACTCCCTCCATATCCCTCAGCACCACCACACACTACTCCCTCCATATCCCTCACCACACACTACTCCCTCCATATCCCTCACACCACACACTACTCCCTCCATATCCCTCACACCACACACTACTCCCTCCATATCCCTCAGCACCACCACACACTACTCCCTCCATATCCCTCACACCACACACTACTCCCTCCATATCCCTCACACCACACACTACTCCCTCCATATCCCTCAGCACCACACACTACTCCCTCCATATCCCTCACACCACACACTACTCCCTCCATATCCCTCACCACACACCACTCCCTCCATATCCCTCACACCACACACTACTCCCTCCATATCCCTCACACCACACACCACTCCCTCCATATCCCTCACACCACACACCACTCCCTCCATATCCCTCACACCACACACTACTCCCTCCATATCCCTCACACCACACACCACTCCCTCCATATCCCTCACACCACACACTACTCCCTCCATATCCCTCACCACACACCACTCCCTCCATATCCCTCACACCACACTACTCCCTCCATATCCCTCACACCACACCACTCCCTCCATATCCCTCACCACACACCACTCCCTCCATATCCCTCACCACACACTACTCCCTCCATATCCCTCAGCATCACCACACACTACTCCCTCCATATCCCTCACACCACACTACTCCCTCCATATCCCTCACACCACACACTACTCCCTCCATATCCCTCACACCACACACTACTCCCTCCATATCCCTCAGCACCACACACTACTCCCTCCATATCCCTCACACCACACACCACTCCCTCCATATCCCTCAGCACCACCACACACTACTCCCTCCATATCCCTCAGCACCACCACACACTACTCCCTCCATATCCCTCACACCACACTACTCCCTCCATATCCCTCACACCACACACTACTCCCTCCATATCCCTCACACCACACACTACTCCCTCCATATCCCTCAGCACCACACACTACTCCCTCCATATCCCTCAGCACCACCACACACCACTCCCTCCATATCCCTCACCACACACTACTCCCTCCATATCCCTCAGCACCACCACACACCACTCCCTCCATATCCCTCACACCACACACTACTCCCTCCATATCCCTCACACCACACACTACTCCCTCCATATCCCTCACACCACACACTACTCCCTCCATATCCCTCAGCACCACCACACACCACTCCCTCCATATCCCTCACCACACACTACTCCCTCCATATCCCTCAGCACCACCACACACCACTCCCTCCATATCCCTCACACCACACACTACTCCCTCCATATCCCTCATACCACACACTACTCCCTCCATATCCCTCACACCACACACTACTCCCTCCATATCCCTCACACCACACACTACTCCCTCCATATCCCTCACCACACACCACTCCCTCCATATCCCTCACCACACACTACTCCCTCCATATCCCTCAGCACCACCACACACTACTCCCTCCATATCCCTCACACCACACACTACTCCCTCCATATCCCTCACCACACACCACTCCCTCCATATCCCTCACCACACACCACTCCCTCCATATCCCTCACCACACACTACTCCCTCCATATCCCTCACCACACACCACTCCCTCCATATCCCTCACCACACACCACTCCCTCCATATCCCTCACACCACACACTACTCCCTCCATATCCCTCACACCACACACCACTCCCTCCATATCCCTCACCACACACCACTCCTCTGGTCTACTAGGGGGTTGTGCCAGTGGGGACATCCCTGATTGTAGGGGAGATCTGTTTATACAACAGGATTAGTTAAGCTGTGGGTATGTACATGTATATTTAACCAGTGCTTCATAAATTCTATGTAATTCCAAATGCAACTTTTTTTTGGAGAAACTATTTTATGATGCATCCCCTCCTCCCCGCCCCACTTTTTCTATTTAAATATATATATAGCTCCGCAAGGAGACCCTCATTAAAGGCATTCAAGACGAAGAGGCCAGCATTGTTCAACTGAAGGTTAAGATGAAGGTGTGGCCTCTGGAGCAGGCGTTACCAACGGTAACTGTGGCGGACTAATCCAAGTGACTTCACAGCAACAGATGGAAACTAAACAAAGATGAAGCAGAACTTTCATTCCCTGTTTCATTTTTGGGTGATCAGGTCAACAGCTGATACATTAACATTCTGCTCTCTCCAACTCAAATTCCTTTCTTATTCTATGTACAGATTTTAAAAAGAATCAGATTTTTGTTTTTTTTCCTATGGTGATATTGCGTCACATTCCCGCGCCTTTCAGTAAATGGCAGTGCCAGTACTGCTTCCAACTAATAATTCATCCTGGTGCTACCAACCATCCTTGGACATGGCATATCCATCGTATCATGCAAATGATTTACATTTTTTAAATTAAAAGTTCATAACGTACAATATGACTGTCATTAAAGCTCTTGCCTCTTAGGCACAGACTCGCTGATCTGATAGCCTTGCCCTGATAAAACTACATGTTTGTGCATAAGGTTTCTGCCACTTTACTTATTATGCATACAGCCATAGGCATTCGTTTAAGGAGATGTTCAGCTTCACGGTGTAACAGTTCACCCACAGATAGAACCACTGGTGTGTGTCCTTCCACTGCCTGCTTGTAAATTTTTCCTTGGGCTTCAGATTCAAGTTGTGGTGACCGCTTACTATGAGATGGTCATCTGTATCAATTACTTTAGTATCAAATAGTGCCTCCAGTTGACACGCACACCTTGGTCAAGTCATAAGCCTTGGTACCCCTACTTTAAATTTGTTTATTTTTAAAAATAAAGTAACACACACATACAGCAATCATACATATCACATAATTTATCAGAATCAGTAAATTTATTAACCAATAAATGGTTCAGACTACTTCAATACATGATTGAGTACAGAGAGGCCCCATCCTCAAAGCCCAGGCCACTTTTCCACTTTACTCTGGAACCCCTTAGGCATAGGCTGATGATGGCAAATAAAAGCCTTGCTCTGATGTAGCCACATGTTTGTGCATACAACCGTTTCCATTTGCTCACTACTGCTAGCTTATGACCTTCCATTAAACTGACATCCCTTGCTAAGTTCGTCACCGGTAGCACAACCATCTCCTTTGTTGGTGTTAGAGATGTGTGTATTGTTGGGGAGTACAAAGATGTAGCTACATTTGTAGTGTGATGATGGTGCATGTGTGTGTGTGTGTGTGTGTGTGTGTGTGTGTGTGTGTGTGTGTGTGTGTACTTAAATGAATATAAATTCCTTATTATGATATTACAATTTTGGTCAGATGTGTCTCACCATCTACATCTTGTGACTTTTAGTCGTAGTGTTCTAATAAAATAGTTGTGAGTATTAAATTGTAATGTATACTACATGTAAGGTTATGTTTATTTTTTATATTAATGACTGTACAATGTAAGTTAGGCAAATGCAAAGTGCATTATTTGAATTCAATTCCATTTTGAAAAGATAAAATCAAATAACCAGAATAACATGATAGTAGTTTGAAAACTTCTATTGACATAAATCAAGACAACTGTAAATGTTTAATAACTTGCTATTACATAATTTTAATACCAAATGAAATGGTGGTTTCAACTCCATTTAATGTTAGACTAATTAGAATATGCTTATTATATTAATTTCATGACAGCCATGAAATAAACAAGAAAACACTGAAAAACTAGAACCCAGAGCCATGCTGGATCTACATGTACTTCAGAATCAAGGACAAGGCCTGACCTAGCGAGAATGGCTCTTGCATTGGATTGCATCAGGATGAAACTCAGCCTGCAAAGATCTTGAACTTTGGAGTGTTGGTCAAGCATTACATGCTTCTAGGGGACACAATGCTTATTAAAATTAGTTATCAAATAACCTTCGATCAACATTATAACTTATGACCTTAAATGTTAATAACCCACTATTGAACGTAGTAACTTGAAACCAATGTGCACATACAGCTAAGTGCTGCTACTTATCTCTTAACCTTAATTTAGAATAATTTTGACAATGGAGGGATTTGAAATGCTGCCATTACTTTAACCACTTACAATAAGCCCCACAACAGTATAATGTAAATCAAGTGGTTAATTAATTTTAATCCTGAGTTATACTGATTTAAAAGCTGTATGTTATTTTGTAATGACAGGGTGTGTATGTAATGACAGGGTGTGTATGTAATGACAGGGTGTGTATGTAATGACAGGGTGCATGTGTATGTATCGAAGTGGGCCCTGGTGTTGGGGTATGCTGGCTTAGCACCAACTTTTGTGTTAGATTACTATTAATAGATGGACCTGGTGTATTAGTAGACAGGTGTGCTTTTATGGGAGGGGCGCTCTGTCGTAGAGTTGGTTGCAAATACTAGTGGGGAAAGCTGGTCTGAACAGAACCAGTGCTTACCAAAAGCAATGCATCTGTTGTCCCAGCCACTGCCTGAATAGTAAGGTTTTCCCTCTCCACTTCCTTGGTGACCTTTGAGTGCCAATTGGCATGGTCATGCACATATTTTGAGTATGCAGGGTATGCTCCAAGTATGCTCCAGAGTATGCAGGGTATACTCCACAAGCTGTCAATTGCTGACAGACTGCTTGCATTAAACAAACTTTTAGCTTCTCCCCCATCAAAAATGTGCACACGTAGCATATGACCTGAGGGATGCACTGGTAACAGTTTGTGTAGTGTTGCTTGACTTTGAAGAGTTGTACATTAGAAGCTCACTTGTGGGAAAGAAATTTGCAGTTCATGTAAAAGACGCTGATAGCTTAAAACAGAACAGAGCTTGTAAATTTTGATCGTCTTAAAAGCCCTGGCTAATTGTAAATAAATTGCCAACAAATGCCAAAAATATGCTTAATAATGTACAACCAATCACATAAGGAGGGAGCATAATTTCTGTCTTATTCACTACGTTCAAGTGTGATGGGCTCTTTTCAGAATGCATTAAGGGAGAGGAGGAAGAGAAAGGTGGCCTGGTAAAGGACACACACATCTCCACAGTCGTGCACACATATAACGGCCTAGCCTTTGAAATATGAGGGTCCTGCCTCAAGCATGCAAGCTCTCTTACATTGTTGTAAAAACTATATACCAGTTAGCTGTGTTTATGTGACTTGAAAAAGAATTAAAAGCCCACCATTCCAAATCATTCACATGATATACTTCAGTACAGTACTGTTATTAAAGTTTGGAACATAAAGACTACCCCTTAGAGGATCTAGTGCCACTCCACGTGGTTTGTTCAGGTTCCCTACTGTGTGGATCTTCTGTCCTTTGGGATCAAAGATGGAGAAGCAGCCTCCATCACACTCACTGACATAGCTGTAACCTTCTTCATCAACAGCTATTCCTGATGGAGTCTTTACATCTCCATATGATCTGACATAAGTGCCTTCAGGTGCGAAGACCTTGATGGTGTTTGAACCAGCAGCTGCAACATGAATATTCCCTTGTGGGTCTAAGGATAGACCCCAAGGGGCTTTGAAAGAATTATTACCAGTACCATCTATGGTCCATAACCAGTCACCATCTTGACTGAATACCTGAACCATGTTGTTGTCCATGTCAGAGACAATCACTCTGTTCTTTGAGTCAACAACAACACCATGTGGATATTTGAACTGTCCCTTACCTGATCCTCCCTTACCAAACTTATTTAGGAACTTTCCTCTTGTTGACAGCTTCTGTATGCGATGATTTCCAAAGTCAGCAATGTACATCACCTCTCGTATGATGGATATGCTACAGGGGACTTTGAACTGACCATCACCACTCCCATTGCTACCAATGGTGTTCTTCAGGTGACCACCTTGGTCATACACATATATATGACCATCATCACTGCCGACATATACATCTCCATTCTCATGGATGGCAACACATGATGGTTTACCCTTTACATTGATTACTTGCTGGACATCACGTAATGAGGTATAATCACTCTTCACCTCTAGGTCATAAGGACTCCCCTGTACATGATGACCATCCACTGTGATGAGGAGCTGGTGAGGACCAGCAGTCTGAGGGGTGAGGGTGATGGTGTAGGTACCATCCCCATGGTCCTCCACCTGACCCAAGACAACTGGTCCATCAAATGACTTGGGCCTCAGCTTAGCCTTCACCTGCAGACCACCACATGGGTACCTCTCTCCCTTTGATGTCTTGATCTCCACATTAACATGGTACTTTCTGTTCACCCTGGATACAGACTTAAAAGCACATGTACATTTAGAGGGATCTGGAGTTAGCAGGTCCACAATAGTACCAAACGTGGATAGCACTTCTGCAATCATGTCTGTCTGTAAAGTAGCAGATAAGTAGCTACGTGGATTTGGAGTGAGGGACATATTCTCCACCTTCTTGAGGGTGCGCTTCAGTTCAATGGGCACCAGTCCTCGAAGAGCTACCAGCTCATGGTCAGTGTGGGTCTTGAGGATGTGGGAGGTCACCTCAGAGTAGTAGCTGATGTCATGATGGGTCTTCTCAAACTGCTCCTTCTGAAGTGTCAGAGATGTTGTCTTGGAGAGTGTAATGGTTTCCAACTCCATCAACAACATCTTCTTTCTTTCCTCCAATGTCTCCATCAGTTGCTTAAAGGTCTGCATGATGGCCAGTTCAGCTTCTTGTTTGGAGGTCTCCACCTGTTGCATCATCTTCTTATTGGCATCAATGGCACCAGCCAGTATTGACACAACCTCTTGTGCACATTGAAGTGTCCCTCTCATTTCATCTCTATCAGCTTCTGCAACAGTAGACAGCTCAGTGATGTTGTGGTCTTTGTGAACTGGTGTGACACAGAGCTGACAGATGAAACAGCTACAAGTCTTACAGTAGAAATATAATCCTTGTTTCATATGTTTTGGATCAGAGCAGTGATGGTCTGTTGGTTTTATGAGTGTTGGTAGCAGTGTGGCTGACTCCCTGTCCAGTCCTATCACATTGTGCTGGGACAGCTGTGGAGCACGATTGTGACATTCTTGGCCACCTTTGCACATGAACATGTGACATGAGCAACAGAATACAACTGCAGGATCATTGCATCCTTTTACACAGAAGGTACAAGACACTCCAGAGCTACTGGCTAACTTGGATATGTACCCAGCAACCTCCACCTCAAATACAAGATGGAGGTTTTGAGGGAAAGCAAAGGCCCCTCCCACTGGGATGGGAACATTTCTTAGACAGGTGGGACATTGAAGGCTTTCCTGAGGTCCAACATTCTCCATCTCCTTGTGAAGGCACTGACAACAGAGAGAGTGCAGACATGGTAGTATTCTTGGGTCACTGAAGGGCCCAGAGCACATCTTACAGGTCACATGATGTGGAAGGCAATCTTTTGTAGTCATTCTACAGACAAGATGGAAGTAATAACACCATGAAGCTTAGCCAGAGAGATACACAAGTTTTATAACCTAAGTACCTCTAAAGTGCTGCTCATTTTGGAGAGATGCAAATTAATTAAGGGCTAGCTGTCGTATACCGGCCGGCGCGGTACTGATTTAGGTGATTTGTGTCGATCAACTGACGAGCCGTTTAGCGGCTACGACTACGCAAATATCACGTGCCGAACACCAGAATTGTATAGTAATGAATGTTTCTTTAACGCTACCCGACCCGTACGTTAAGCAACACTATCGTTTCCAATATGCATACCTGTCGCTGATGAGATGGCGGTGGCAAAGTCAAAGGTTGGTGGGGCTAGCTCGGCTTGCTTTTATCACGCGAGTACTGACCTGTCTTAATTACTACTAAAACAATCTTGTGGCTGCTGTAGACAAACGGTTCTAAGTTGGGCAGCCACCTGTGAGTGCGTGCGCGATCATTTAGGTTCCACTGTATAGACCTAAATTAATTATAACTGAATGAACATGTAAACATCAGGCTGCCCTTTAGACTGTTCACAATCCAATTGAAACATCTCTTTGGCTAATAGTGCACCATTTAAAGAGGAGGTATCTGAATAATCTGATTTGCAATCATCTGAAATCAAAATCTCTACATAATGCATCCACGCACATTCACTGCTGCTGTTAAATCCTTCCAAAGCTCTCTGGAGATTTGTGATCTCCATCCTCAACTGTTCAATCTAAAAATGAAGTACATGTGTAAGACCACACAAGAAAACATAAACCCCATGGCCTCCCCACATAAGCCCCATGGCCAGCCTCCCCACATAAGCCCCATGGACGCCCCATATATGTTAAGATAGTGGGGGCATGACCTTTATGTTCAGATGGAAACGAAACATAAACGAAACAGGTCTTTCATTCTCTGTTTCTTTTTCAGGTGATCAGATCAAAGGTTGATAGCTCTCAAATTGTTCAGAAAAAAAAAATCAGCACAATGTAATACTGATGTTAAATATGATTTACGGTATTCCTGCTATATGTACTACATTGTACATCCAAGGCTAGTCTCGGCCCCAGACCCAACGGACGCAGCTGCGGATGGATTTACATCACCGCTACGCGTCAGACGCTGAAATCCATCCGCAGCCGCGTCCGTTGGGTCTGGGGCCGAGACTAATCCAAGGCTAATAAATCGTCAGTGGCGTACTGAGGAACGTATTAAAGACTATAAAAAGAGGGGGGGGGGGGGGAGGGGGGGGGGCCGAATTCATTAAAAAAAATAGCAGGCGTAAGGCCGCAGACGTGCCAACAAGGGGGGAAAGTGCGGGAGGGGTGTGTCACTCCCGTCCCGCGCTCCGTGCGGAAGCAGTATCGTAGTTGTCTTTGAAACGTCATGGCCGCACATAGTTCTTTAAATATTACATTGAACTCTTTGGGTGCCAGTCTGCCAGATGTGTATAATAATGATATAGTTATGTACATGATTAGTCTGGGGACCAGACCATATATGAGAATATGTTCCATATTCTCATATGATATGGTACCATAGAAATTGTACAATTTAATATGTTTGCATGTCAGTGATGTCACACAAGTACTGTAATTTACTCCACAAATTGCTGATTAACTTGCGTTAGAGTTTACCCCACATCAATTAAAATGTGCACACCTATATATAGCGTATGACCTCGGTAACAGTTAATGTATTTTGAAGGGCTGTAGTACTTCCTATAAGTAGTTTATGTACCGTACTCCTCCTAGCTCCTTAACTCATTGCGCCCATCTTCAAGAACAATTGTACCTCCATTTGCGTGCTATCGTGGACAGAAGGTACATTTATGCTGATTACTGCCAAAGTATACGCTTCAGGAAAGTCAGGTTGCTCTGAAAGAACATTTACGGAGCACGAGTGGCTACCAGATTAATTAATGCTATCAAACCGACGCTTGAACTTATATTGCAACACTAATACTACGTTCACACGATACAATCTTTCCGTGCCAGCACGGTACTCATGGTTCGGCTCGGTTAAAATTTGACGAGTGAGCACTGTCAAAACCGTACGGCGGCTCGATTGTACATGTGGTATTATCATAGTATTAAAATGGCGAGCAATATTATGCAATAATTATAAAGTAATGAATGTATAATTTAGTAATTCCTTGTCTATACTCCTCAGCGGCGGATCCAGGATTTCTGGAAGGGGGGGTCTAATAATTATATTCACAAGCGGGGGTGGGTACGGGAGGGGGCGTACCCCTTCCCGTAACAGCTAGGGGGACTGGGGGAGCGCTGTAAGCTCCCCCAGTGGGGCCTGGGGCGGAGCCCCAGCTGCTTTTTCACTTTTGCGTTCATTTAGCATGAAAATAAGCATACTTTGAAAGTGTATTCAGTATTGATAGCTAGCAAGTGCAATGTTCGAATTGATTAATATAGAAGCCTGCGTGAGTCAACGTGGATAGAGCGAATAGAAAACTCTACGCAAAGCCATTGTGACCGTATTCTGGTCTAAACGACACACACGTTTTACCTTTAATAGTATTATATACCTACTTGATTTAGCTCTACCTGTTTCCTGAGGTAAACTATCTTCTTTTGACCGCTTACTTCTTGCTCGCACCATTCCATCGCGCAGCAGCAATACTAATTTAATACTGCACGCTTGGAGGGCCTTGGCTTTAGACCCCCTCCCCACACACACACTCACACACACTTTGGGTCGAATGCTAACTCGCTGATTAGTTCACTCGCGTTCACTAAACGCTTCGTTTTTCAACTCGTCAATCATGTAATTAATTATTCATAAGTTAATTTATTCATAACTGGTCGGGGCGAGGGGGGGGGGGTCTTTAGACCCCTTAGACCCCCCCCCTGGATCCGCCACTGCTCCTTTGCATGAAAGATCGGAACTAAGATAAACGTCATGTCCAGCGTAAAACCATCAGCGGTTGTCTACATGTAGAGACATTGTGTCATGTTCACGGACCTTTGCGTAATAAAATGGAAACGCTCGGAGTCATTCCTTCCTGCTCGGACAGTTATCCTCCGACCGATCCAGTCCTGATCCAATTATGCTGCCAACAGTAAGTCTGTAGTTGGATCAGGAACTGATGATAACTGTCCGAGCGGGAAGGAATGACTCCGACCGTTGCCATTTTATTACGCAAAGGTCCGCGAACGTGACAAAGGCAACCGCTGAGGTTTTTACTCCGGACATGACGTTTATCCATAGATATTAGAGGGACTTGTTGTGAGGATTCCAAGGGATAGCGGATGAAGTAGTAGTGTTTTTCTCTGTAAAGGCCTGGGTACTGGAACTGCCAGGAGTGTACCTGTTGATTGGTGTTAATTGGGTTGGTTTCCAATCCCTTTACCTCTAATATCTATGGTTTATCGTAGTTCCGATCTTTCATGCAAAGGGTCCATTGTTGTCTACAAATCCCAGGGGCGTGCGCAGGGTTTTGTAAAGGGCAGCGCGGTTATACAACACAGGCGGGCCAAATGCGAGCTGGGGGGGGGGGGGGGGGGGGGGGGGGGCCCGAATATACGAGTGGGGGGGGGGGGCGGGGGGGGGAGCAGAATATACGAGCGGGGGGGGGGGGGGGGGGGGCCAGGCCGAGCGGGAGACCCTTGCGTTTCGCCACATACGAGCGGCGTTAAGGTCCCTCCCACGGTGCCATTCAATTTATCCTTCGCTACTGGTGACATATTTAATACCTTGCGCACATATTTAAAAAAAAGTTCAGAGCCATAAGGGGGGTTCGTCCGAACCCCCTCGAACCCCCTCGAACCCCCCCCCCCCCCCCCCCCCCCCTGCGTAAGCCCCTGATAATTTTATACATCACCAAATTTTTAAAAATTAAATTCTATACCTAGTACCTTGTAATATCGCATACATTACTATACACCAAACGCAAACATAAACCCTAGCCAGGATGGCTCTGGCGATGGACCGGATCAGTCAATCATCCATAAATCTAAGCCATATCTGCATCACTGCTATGTTTACCACCAAAATATTCATGACTTGGGTGACGCATAACGCCCCTGTTGAGAAGTTTTAGTTTTGGGACCGAGGCGACGCCTGAACTGGTTTTAGTGGTCTAGCTTATTATGAAGTCCGTCCCCCCAATCTTTAAATATGTTCCTACACCACTGTATCTTGGGGTTTTTGGTGTGTGTGTACGTAGCCGCATAGGGGTTTTAATGTGGTGCCCTCGCCTAGTTGGGCGTAGCCCGACCTTCGCGTATTGGCGGATGGTCGGGACCTGGATTTGTACCCATCTGATAGCGTATGTGGGCCATATCCCACATATGTGATAATATCTCACATACGGTACAAATCCAGGTACATGTATATATGTATAGGCTTGATACCCGACCTTCCGCCAATACGCGAAGGTTGGGCTACGCCCAACTAACCCTCGCCCGCTACTGGTACTGGGACCAGTGGTGCATTTGTAGTGTTAAGGAGGCATAGTATGGTACTGTACCCCTGAGAATTCCATATCGTCACCCCTTCCGCCGCACACCTCACTTTGGTGTTGTTAGAGAGTGCGGAGGAAAAGGTACCATTATGGTGGCTCTAGGACCAGCTACTGTCGTCCACTAGCACTCTTTTGGAGTGATTGCGTGGCCGCTTTTACGACAGAAGCGGTCTTCGAACCAAAAACACACTGGAACTTAGGCTTGTCGCTCACGGTTTGTAACGTACTCCGGTAACGTCCATTTGCAATCTTATAGCTTCAGGCCGGCCCCGTAGAGCCGGCCCGCCGCTCTGCCTCTCGACATGATCAAGGGTTCCGAAGTAAGCGGTAATAGTGTAACCAACTGGAAGGCTGGTCACACGACTCGTTGCTGAAAGCTGCGAATGCTTCTGGCTTCAAACTCATCGCTTTTATAGGAAAGTGGACTGCTGCTAATACTAGTTGTT
>OX442427.1:6940260-7028318 GCA_949361645.1 Spongilla lacustris
TTCCTATGTTTCTTAATGCCCTCCATATTCTGAGAGGGGTAGAAACCAAAGTCATACGTAAGACCCCCCCTAGCCGTAGGCGCAAATCATTTGGACTGCATGATTAGTCTCGTACCCAGACTTACTTACGTAAGCATTATGTTTACGTAAGTGAGCTGGGAACGAGACTACCGCATGAAAACAAACTCGACACGACACGTTACATGCAGTATAGATACTGTTTAAAGTAGTTAAACAGGGTTAACAAAGCACCCGTTGCGCACGTCATCGAAAGGGGCGCGGCTATGACTTCACGATCGAGTGCATGTGACTCCGAGCTCACGCAAGCGCACTGCATAGCGAAGGTTCGGGTCGTAGCCAACACGTGCGGTTTTTGCTCCCCCACCCACCCCTCTTCGCCGTTACACGTCCGTTGTCCGATTTACAATTTGACAACGTGATGAGTGTCAGGGTTGGTCTGCTCGGGACCTCGCAGAACCGGCACACCCCCAACTGCGGGGGGCGTGTCCCTGACATCACCTCCCAAACACTAACTAGCTGACGAGATGGGCAAGCAGAAGCTCGAGTCCGGTAATAGATCAGCTCGCACGGGTCCCACTGCCACAGTGCGTAAAGTTAATGTACGACATACAATGGGTGTGCCTGTTTACTGATTCATAGTTTCAGGGTTTCTGGCCTAACAATTACAGTTGACGTAATCCATGCTGTACGTCATGTCCGCCCCGGATATGTATATATATGTGTCATGTATAACGAATTGAATACCTTACTATAAAAAATGTCGGAGGCAGGGCTATTCGTAGTGGGGAAGGATACATCAGTACCGCTCAAAGAAGTGTCCGTCAAAGCGCATATCAATGGATTCTTGGTGGGTCTTGACTCCACGCTCAAGTACTCCAACACGGGAGTGGATCCTATCGAAGTGGTCTTCAGGTTCCCTCTGGAGGAGTCCTTTGCAGTAGTCGGACTGGAGGCGGTCATCGATGGACGAAAGGTGAAAGCCGTCATACGAGAGAAGGAAGAGGCTCGTCAGATGTACAACGATGCCATTGCCAGCGGCTATTCGGCAGCGCTAGCCGAGGAGAAGACGGGAGACATCTTCAGCATCTCTCTGGGAAATCTACCTCCATATAAAGATGCGGAGCTTCATCTGAAGTTAGCCGGAGAGCTTCCGTTAGACGCCGAAGGCGGCGTGCGCTTCAACCTTCCAGCGGTCCTCAAACCGCGATACACTCCTCTTGGTTCTACGGATCCTCTGGCCAAGATAGAAGCAGCCTCACACCAAGGATCAGCTCCAGCCGTGTTTAGCTTCCATCTGGAAGTAGCCAGTCGTGGAGTGTCAGACGTGACCTCGCCCACTCACCCGTTGAGTAAGGAAACAAAAGGTGGTGTGATCAAGGCGTCCATCAACGAGGGACATCCCCTGGACAAGGATCTGGTGGTGGTTGTCCAGTACAAGAGTCCCTATGAGCCAAGGGCCATAGTGGAGAATGGAGAGAAGGGTGTAAATAAAGAGTCCATGATGTCAGGTCCAGTGGTGATGTTGAACTTCTTCCCAGAGTTCAAGAGCACCAAAGCTGCCTGTGAGTTCATCTTTCTGGTTGACCGCAGTGGCAGCATGGGTGGAGAGTTCATCAAGAGTGCTCGTGAAACACTGATCTTATTTCTGAAGAGCATTCCTCCAGGCTGCTCCTTCAACATCATAGGGTTTGGGTCCAACTATGAATCCCTGTTTCCATCAAGTGTTCCCTACAACCAGGAGAACCTTGACAAAGCCATCCACCATGCTGAACATGTGGATGCAGATCTAGGAGGCACAGAGCTCCTCCCACCTCTGCAGTTCATCTTTGGACAGCCACTCCTTGAAGGTCTTCCTCGCCAGGTGTTTGTCCTGACTGATGGTTCTGTAAGCAACACAGAAGCCTGCATCCAGGAAGTGAAGAGGAATGTGGGGAGTGCAAGGTACTGTGTATACTAAAGCACTCTTCAGTAGTGAGCGTTACTACAAGTGTTCTGCACACAGATGTTTTACATTTGGGATTGGGTCTGGGGTGTCCACATATTTGGTGAAGGGACTGGCTCAGGCAGGAAATGGAACAGCAGAGTTCATCCAGAGTGGAGAGAGACTACAACCAAAGGTAGGGGGAGGGGCACTCTAATTTTAGTAATGCCACAAGACTCAGTAGTGTAATCAAATGTAAGGGGAGGGGAGGGGGGGGGATTCTAACTTTAGTAATGTCACTGTCGCATTATCCAGTAGTATAATCAAAGCTAGGGATAGGTAGCTATAGGGGCATGCTAATCTTTTTTTAGCAATGTCACATATGCCTTAATTTGAGTTGTAGACTAATGTAACCTTTATGCAACACAACATGCAGTATTGATCATGCTGGTAATTCTGAGTATCAAATCCTTGCAATGAATAGTCAATAGATAGTCAGTGCTACCCAGCAGAGGCCAACATACTGGACTGGTAACTCTACATCTATTCTGTACCTATGAAGTTTGTATTTATGCATGCATCAGTATGGATGTATAATGTACATCTTTAACTGAAAATTGTTGTTGGATAGATCACTAAACCTTCCTCACATTTCAGGTCATTCGTAGCCTCAAGCAGGCCTTGCAGCCTGCAGTCACAAACCTGAGAGTGGAGTTCCAGCTTCCTCATGGCTTTGAGGTCACACAGGCCCCCTCCAAACCCCCTGTGCTGTTCAGTGGGGACAAGGCTGTGGTCTATGGGATCCTGAAGGGACCCTCTGAGCTGATGTCTCCAGTGGACTGCACTGCCTCTCTCAAGGGTCAGATCAGGGACCAGCCAGTGGAGTACTCCATTCCATTTGAAGTACCTGGCAACAGTCCCTCCTTCCCCATCCCCATCATCCACCACCTTGCATCCAAGGCCCTGATCAAGGACTGGGCTCAGGATGGAGGGAACAAGAAGTCAGAGATAGTGAAGCTGAGCATTGAGTCCAGTGTGGTGTCCAGTCACACAGCATTTGTTGCAATAGACGAGAACAACCAACCTGTTAAGGGAGCCATGAAGACATGGGACATCACTGCTGAGATGGCTGAAGGCAGTGTTGCTCAACCGGTGATGTCTTCAGGACCATGTTTTGGGGGGTTTGTTATGGCCTGCCCTCCCCCACCTCCATCAGCATCATTTGGGTGTGCTCCACCCCCACCCCCACCAGGTGCATACAGCATGGGGCCACCCCCACCTCCACCTGGTGCATACAGCATGGGGCCACCCCCACCCCCACTTGCTGCATGCAGCATGGGGCCACCCCCACCTGCACCTTATCCCATGACCTCTTGCCCACCACCTCAACCAAGGGCTATGAGGTCATCATCACCAATGTCGCAGACATTTTCAGCTCCACCCTCAAGGGCACCTGTAGCTAAGCAAAGATGTGCAATGTCAGCCTCAGGCCCAGGCCCTACTGGGCGTGGTACTGACTCCCTGTCCAGTCTCATATCATTACAACAAGCTGATGGGTCATGGAAGTTGGATGATGTCATTGCAAAGGTCCTCTCCAAGAGCCTCAAGGAGCTAAGTGATGCATGTCCAGTAAAGTGTGATGGGGGAGTGTCCACCATATGGGCCACTGTCCTCTGTTATGTGTACCTGGAGCTGAAGCATCCATCCCAAAAGGATGAATGGGAGCTGATTGCCATGAAGGCAGAGCTGTGGTTGGATGGCCAGTCCCTTCCTGCTGGAGCTGATCTCAATAAGATGAAGGATGCTGCTAGGAAAGTTGTTGCTTAGGAAATAACAAGTATGTGCGATGTAGAAAGTTATACATTCACTAGCTGCTAGTACGTGTGAATTTTATTACCCAGCTGGCTTTATAGTCATGTCATGAAATTTGTATGCGGTCGTAACTAAGGGCAACCAACACATGACGTGCCCGCCAGTGCTCGTGTGGCATACAGTGCAGATGAAGTGGCCACCAAAACAGACTATGAAGAAAACTAATTGAAGCAGGAGGAGGTTTATATTACTTCACACCTAAAAAAAAGAGGGGGAGGGTGTCTCTGTGTTTCCACAATCTGGCCAACACTTCATAAGTTCACTTCAGTTCCTCCTCCCCAGTCTGGATGAAGTTCCTCCGCACTTCTGATTATAATCGTCATTGATTTGGGCAGAAGGTTGCAAGCCAACGCCGGGGAAGCCAATTCCTTGTCTTTCCTTTCTGAAAGGCAAGCAGTGGCCGTGGATTTGGGAAATTCAGTTCTGTGTAGTATTGCAGATCTTCCTTAACTTTCAGCTACACACAATATTGTAGAAAGTCTGGTCATTCTTCCGTACCTTGATGAGTAAACACATCAGTATTTAGTTTGCTTGCACAAATTCTTCAGTGCTACATCCCATTAAATGTCTGCCCTAAACTTTGGGCCAGACAGAAGAATTCATGCAAACCAAAATTTAATATGTATTGATTCATGACGACTTAACACTCTAGATCTACATCATGGATATTTTATCACCTACCTGTAAAAATACCCACCATTAATAACTTTGCCCCATTGTTCCAAAAATATTAACTGCATGATTTAATTTGGTGATGTAGTAAAAAGTAAGGAATCCGGCAAGGGATTACGGACTTTATAAATAAATATTACATGTCTCCATGTCCGTGATCCCTTGTTTCCTTATAGGTACATGCACCACCAATTTTATTTCATTGAAGGTTAACGTACAGGTGGGACAACTCAAGAGTGTTCCTAAAAGCGCCCGCGCCATGCTGGCTCCTATTGTGTCGCATCTGATCCAGTTAGAATAAAACAATCAATTTTCAGTGTTGATGAGTTACGATTGATAATTAATCTTTGGTAAAAACCAGCGTAAAGTGGATATCGCGGAACAAGCTGTATTACTCTTCAAGTTAAGCTGATGGAGTAACAAAATTTACAATGCATTTGGACCCAAGATGATACGAAGTCAGGGAGTTGTGAACGATAATCCCTCGACCTGGCGGTGATTTGTTTTCTTAATCGGAGAGACTTTCATGCAAATAAAAAAAATAGTTCCATTGCGAAGAAGGATGCAAAAGTAACTGCCATAAAAAGGTTATGCTTTAGACATCAGTAATGCATTCAAAATTAATTAGGCATCAATGATTTTAATTTGGGCGTTCGCAAGGTGTTATCTGTTCGGACATCCTTACTACTTACTGTGTACCTGCATTAGCGTTTTGCAAAGAGCAAAGTCTGGCCGAAATTATCGTTTTGTACTTTTAAATGAGTGCAACGGCCCTTGACACATTCGCCTAATCAGGTAATGCGTGAGTGTCTTGTTTCACATACCTTACGGAGGTATAGGAGTTTTGCTCTGGTCTAAAGGACATTAGCTTGCATGGAAAACAATGTAAATCTGGCTGTAACGTCTCCACTAAATATTGCTTTTAGCCACGTTATAGATTTGAAGCGCTCCTGTGAAAGGAAGCCGGAAAAGATACAAAGAAAGGCACACTCTTGAGTTACGCCTTAATTGCATCTGGCGCACCGCGCGCGCGTACCAGCTGGATGTATGTATAATTAGAGTCGTGGCAACCACACTTGTTATTAAAATTTTACCCATTATTTTTTTATTACTCATTTTAAATGATTTTCCTGTACAGCAAGAGACCTTTCAAATCACCAGCATCATTAAAGTGCTCAGTACAACAACACAAGTAAGAAAATAAGGTGACCTTTCCCGGCTTTTTGCAGCTGCATGCAGGTACGTTCGCGCGTAAAACAGGCCTCATAGCACGCGTTGCCTTTTCAAAGCAGCATTGGAACTTCTCTATATGGCTAGTTGTTCTCGTCGGCTGTATCAGTGTAGACACGAGTACTACCGGGATGTAAACATTAAGAATCCGCCTGTAGTGAATATTTACTAACATGCTAATACGAGTACTACCGGGATGTAAACATTAAGAATCCGCCTGTAGTGAATATTTACTAACATGCTAATACAAACATAATCCGGTACCTGCATATACATCGGGCGCGCGGACACTGGTACCAATCAATTAATAACAATTTAGGAAACCCGTAAGGGCCTATAGCTCTGTTAGTCAGTTGAGTCCACAAAATAACACTAGTCTGTTTTGCATGAATGCATAAATGTGTGAATTTTTCAAAGTGACGAAATAACGCAGGGCTAGCTACATGTACGTAGGGTGTAACAATAATTGATTAAAAAAATAATGATTAGGTATATAGTGATTTGCAGGCAATACGCATGCGCGTTTTAGTACAGTATCGCTTTCTTTGGAAAACCACTACACTATGGAATCACTCGCAGAAGACGTTTTGATAATATTCATGGCAACTTTATTATTAATTTACGTGACTTGTGACGTCACATGAAAGGGAGTAATTATGTTTATAATTATTTTACTGATTTGCAGGTAGTACAGTATCGCTTTCTTTGGAAAACCACTATAAACCATGGAATCACTCCCAGAAGACGTTTTGATTCAGTTGTTTTCTTTGCTAAATCTAAAAGGTGATGTTGTACCCGCCAATATGCCTCCATCCAAATAAAGTACTTCACTGCAGAAATGCTTGCATGTGCGAGCGTGTGTCGCAGATGGAGCGTAGTCTGTTCTGACAACCATTTCTGGAAGAACGTGTTCTGATTTTGACATTCTTTCCCTGTTAAGATCCTTTCCAAAAGGAACTGCTGCTGGTCCCTCATGCAGGACTACGAGTTCAACATCTTTTGGATGGTGCTAGCATCCCCTTAGTTGCTCTGCTCATCTTGTCAATCTTTTGGCATCAGGTAAAGCTTCCTCGTCAGTGTCTAAATTCTTAGCTGGGGGTAGCTTAATGGCCTTGAACAAACAAAAGGAAGGGTGCCCTCCTGATATCCGTCCAATTGCTGTTGGAGAGACCCTAAGTGTATACTGGTAAGTGTTTGTGTGCTCTGGTAAAGGAGAAGGCATCTGACTACTTCCAACCCCTTCAGTTTGGAGTGTCCTGCACCCTAGGTTCAGAAAAGGTCATCCATGGTTTAAGGCGATGTGTGGATGAGCACTGGGATAGTGCTGACTTTGTAGTCCTCAAGATAGACATGAAGAATGCCTTCAATCTTGTGTCTCAGCAGGCTCTACTGGATGAGTGTGCTACTTTTTCCCCCGAGCTTCTGCCATGGGCTAGTTAGTGCTATGGGTCACACCCATTATTGTGGCATTCTTTAGGTCAGTTATCCTCTGAGGCAGGGGTGCAACAGGGAGACCCACTGGGTCCTTTATTCTTTGCTTTGGTCCTTCACAAAGTAGTATCAGCCATTGATGCTGATGACAAGTGCCTTGATCTACTTTTCCAAGCATGGTTCTTGGATGATGGGGTACTGGCTGGTAAGAAGGCATCAGTATTGCGGGCTGTGTCAATTCCATGTAGAGGAATTTGGTCCATCTTTGGGCATCTTTTTGATAATGATGTCAGACAGTGTTTTAAAGATTGCTTTGTATTAGACACCTCTGACTCTACATTGGCAGCAGGTTCAGCTCAGTCTACGCTATGGTGGCCTTGGCTTGCAGTCTCTTTCTCACCATTCTAGTGCAGCATTTATTGCTTCTGTGTGCTCCTCTGGCTTTGGTGACAGAGATAATCAGTATCTTGTTCAGGCAATTTATCATTTTAACATCCAGGTCCTTCCTTCTGATGCCATTTCTGTAGAATCTGTTCTGTCCTTTCCTATCAAACAGAGAACTTTGTCCCAAAATCGAGATAATCGTCTGTTCCAGACATTGTTAAGTGTCGTCTTCAGTTGCTAACAAGCCCGTATTTTGTCTGAATCAGCCCCTCACTCTGCTTCCTGGTTGTCTGTGGTACCATCTGCTGCACTTGGCCTCCACTTGGAACCTAATGAGTTCTTGGTAGCCTTAAAATGGTGGCTTTGGCCATGATTTGTCCAGGGGTTCATTATGCCCACTATATATGCCCAGACACCGCACTAGACCCTCTAGGCCATCATGCAGTGACCTGCAAGCGGGGTGGAGACACAGTGATGCACGCCATAATCGGTTGCAAGATGTAATTGTTGACTTTTGCCACAGTGCTCATCTGGGAGCAGTTAAGGTGGAGGCTGGTAGTCGATTAACACTGGATCTTAGGCAAACTCGCCCAGCTGATGTTTTGGTAGCAGACTGGGAGAGAGGAAGACCAGCTGCGTGGGATGTCACTATAGCCTCACCACTCACCCCTGCTGTGCTGAATGAGGCAGGAATGACTGCGGGTGCTGCAGCTGCTGCTAGCGAGCAGCGCAAGCACATTGCCAATGATCCTAAGTGCCAGGAACTAGGTTGGGTGTGTGTTCCTCTGGCTGTCGAGACGTATGGCAACTGGGGCAGAGAAGCACACACCACTTTTATCCGTCTGGCCACTCGGCTTGCCATCTGTGTTTCTCTGCCGAAAAGTAAGGTCACTGGCCTGCTGATCTTTTTGGCAGACTTAGTCTGGTGCTAACTCGTAGCATAGCAAAAGCTATCTTGTCAACTGAGAAATCTGCCCCAATCATTTGAGTAGACTATGTCTGAAACATTAGTTAGGCTTATAGGTACCTTGTAGTAGTCTGTTTTACTGTTTAATAAGTAGCTATTACTTAGTATGGTGGATATAATTGTGTTTCCTAGGTATATAGTAATTATTTTTATAACTCATGATTATTTTTGCAGGCGATACGCATGCGTTTTAGAATACAGTATCGCTTTCTTTGGAAAACCACTATAAACCATGGAATCACTCCCAGAAGACGTTTTGATTCAGTTGTTTTCTTTGCTAAATCTAAAAGGTGACGTTGTACCCGCCAATATGCCTCCATCCAAATAAAGTAATTCACTGCAGAAATGCTTGCATGTGCGAGCGTGTGTCGCAGATGGAGCGTAGTCTGTTCTGACAACCATTTCTGGAAGAACGTGTTCTATTGCCGCACTAGCACAGCTGCAGACAGAAACGCCAGTACCGTGAGGTCGGTTTGGTCGGAAGCTGCACATGCACGTGCCACCTTGTTTACTGATATCCTGGTGTAGAAAACGCTGTGCAGCTTTGGCCGCCATTTCGTCTTGGAAATTCGCTTTCAGATGCTTCACCGATATCTCCAGGCAAGTAAGTAAGCCTATTGCATACCGTTAGCCTGCCTGTATGGCTGCATGCATGCATGATGCAGATTTAAGTGCTTCGTTTCAACACTGACATGCATGCATCACAACGATGCATGTATACAGAAAGCCCCTTCGTTTTGGGACGATGTGGATTACTGGATTCAACCACGGAAGGTAAGCATGCATATTATAACAATCGTATTCAAATGTAAACGCCGCCATGTACATTAGAAGTTCAGTACGGTGAACGAACTGTTCGCGAGAATGCTAGAGCTAAAGTTGGCTGAAGGTGGCAGGTTCTCGTTTCCGCATGACCTGGAGCCGCGCAGAAACGCAACGCTCCTCAGCAGCTACTTCACCATGTGTACGCGCGTGAGCCGTGCATGCGACTGATAGAATTTGAGCATATTCTCTTCCTACATGTGGGCAGCCATGTTTCTTTTAAAGCTCAAGGACATTGCAGCTGTTCCTGTAGCCGCGTCGTGGCTGCGCTCCAGGCCGCGAATCACCACTCGTCTCATCGAGCGTCTCTGCGACGAATCCAGTGAAGCGGCTCCAATAAGCGTCGACGACACTTGCACGCACTGGTGGCCTGTCGTTTCAAGCGAGGCCTATGAAGAGTGCTTTGTTACGCCAGTGCAGAGGGCTGTAATCAAGGTAGGTCTAACCAGCGACGAGAATCGTTATTATACATATACTGGTTACCAAGGCGCTGGAGTCGAGTCTGTGTGCTTCTACTTCAGACGAACTACGAATGCGGAGCAACGCTTTGGATGGCACGAGCGTCGCAGAATGGGTTCAAAATTTGACCGTCGCGCAATTCTGGACGCCCGCAGCGAAGGAGGATGTCGCAATCTTGATTGATCGGGTGCGAACGAAGATAGAGAGCTCTCCCCCTTCTCTCGTAAGGGATGCATTGCAGCATTGGTCTAAATTTATCGATCGACCACATGTGAATTGTGATTAAAGCCCCAGAGACATTCAGATTTGATGAGTTGGAATATACCCCTGCAGAGTGCCAAGAACCACGCCTACAGGTATTATTCTCTCGCTTTTATAATAAATTAGCCGATTGATCAAACCCGCGTGCATACTTTGCTACGCTGAAAAGACTGTCGCAGCGAACCTTCCAGCTGTTTGGTCGCGTCCCTCATTCCGAGTTGGTCATCTATTTGAGCGTTCCTGATGCGCAGGTCCGTTCACTACCGCTTGCCCAACAAATATCTCGCTACTGCGAGTCCCTAAAGAACGCATTCACTTCCGGTTGCTTGTCACATCAATATTCCGAGAGCTACAAAGTGAGACTGAATTTTATTTATGCATGTGTGCATCGAGTTACCGCATGTTTTGCTATGATCGCCTGTACTGACAAAGGTCACTTTGATTAAACACACTATCAAAGTATGTATCGAACTGAAGAATTTGAAGGATTACCTGTCCTTGAAGACTTTAATTTCGGCTATTCGGGAAAGTATTGATCAACCATACAGAACCAAGGTTTCCTGGAAGGTAAATAAACATGCAAAGGACACTGTCACTGAGTTGAATTGTTATTAAATACATCGTATATATTCATGCATTTTGCAGCACACCAGTACATGCAGAGAATATAGCGACAAGTTGAAAGAGCTAGAAGACCTTATGTCCGCTTCAGACGTATACAGGTCGTACTTCAGGTAAGGTTGCGTGGTTTGCCAATTTATTTTTAACTGTGAAATTCTCCCCGGGGGTACGTATATAGGTACATAGGTGGACTTAAAGTGCCTTACGTACCGTATCTACCTGCTCATCGCCAGCTGTGTCGGGTGTTGATGAAAAAGAGAGCCGCGTCGCCTTCTTTCAATTCATCTAGCAGCATAGCTGAAAAGCTGTTTGTCCACATACATCATTCCCAGTTGTGGCCATTAGTGAGCGTTGAACACATCCAAGACTACTCACTCTAGACCTTGTGTTTTGGTCCTTCTTTTTAAGATAATTTTTAATAATCCATACCACTTTACCGGTACCGGCCAATCATCTAAGCTACATGCATGTATACCCTTCACCTGGTAATAATCTATACCCCCTGTACATTTTATAATCGATATACTACACCCCTTGGCCTTTTAATAATCTAACCCTACTCTGAAGTGTTGGATCATTCGGGGCATGGGGCCAACTTGCCTCTGACACCTTCAAGAAACTTGCTTCCCGCCTTTCAGTTCAGGTTAACTCCTCCACTTCCACCACTCTGGACAGCATTTATTCGAGACTAAACCTTTCCCTCACTACACCAAATTTATATGTTTCAGTTAGATTGGAAACGTACGGAAATACGGTGTTGATTGTCTTGGGAAATTTCCTTTGTATTTCCTTATCACGGAAAGATACCAAAACATGCAGTAAATTCAGTTGACTGGTTACTTCAATTCACTACTGCAATTCACTGTCACACATGACTATTACATGTGAAGCGTTTCGTGTTCGCGCCAACCAAATCTATCATTACAAATTTACAACTGACCTTGTTTCTTATATATATTCGATTTGTATGCGAAAAGACAGTCATAAATACATGTAATGGAGTCGCGCAACGTTACTCCTCAAATTGCTACAATGCATGTAGCCAGAAAGCTGGATTACATGTTACACTTAATTTACAATTCATAGACATCGCTATCACGTGCACGTGAGTAATAGTACCGCCTAAGGATGCGAACTGGATTTGAACTACTGATCAGTAGTTGCTGAGTCTGTGACCTTCGCGACCAAACACGAAGGTCGGGCCACGCGGCCCACGCCCAACATGATTTAAACAGCAGGAGGACACGCCACAAGGATTAGCCGATACAACTAGAGGTATGATAATAAATGGTAGAGCTACTAGAGGTTACGCTACTAATACTGTGTGGTCCTGTGGATCGATTGGTTTGGGTAGAGGTTGCACAAACTGAAAAGTTAAGTTACATTCATTCTATGTACTTATGTGTTATTATATGTACATGTGTAACTGCTAGTGCATCACGCGATGCATGTATACATACATGTACATGTACATATGGGGTAGCTGCTGCTGTGTGGGTGTTTGGGGTGAGGTTAGGTGTGTGTGGGGAAGAGAGGTTACTGTGTGGGAAAGAGTTTTCTCTGAGGGTGTGTGGGGATGAGATTACTGTGCAGGGGCGTATCCAGGATTTCAGAGGGGGAGGGGTTCCAACTTTGTACATTAATCGATATATGAGCTGGGAGGCGAGGGGGGGGGGGTTTCAGTCTATACGAAAACTAGGGGGGGGGGGGGGGGAGGGGTTGCAAGGGTGGCGGCATTTCATATGCCATGGGAGGGGCGGCAGTGGCCGCCCCTGCCCCCAAAGCCGGGGCTGACCAGCAAGGGGGTGAGGGTTGTGTCTCACCAAATACGTGCACTTAGATATTAAAATTAATTTTGGAAGGGGGGGAAGTTTCCGGGCAACGCTGAAACTTCTATGAATACATGCCTGCTGTGTTGTGTGGGGGGATGAGGATACTGTGTGTGGGGATGAGGATACTGTGTGTGGGGGGGAAAGAGTTTACTGTGTGTGGGGGGAAAGAGGTTACTGTATGTGGGGGGGGGAAAGGTTACTGTGTGTGGGGGGGCAAAGAGTTTACTGTGTGTGGGGGGAAAGAGTTTACTGTGTGTGGGGGGAAAGAGGTTACTGTGTGTGGGGGGAAAGAGGTTACTGTGTGTGGGGGGGAAAGAGGTTACTGTGTGTGGGGGGAAAGAGGTTACTGTGTGTAGGGGGAAAGAGGTTACTGTGTGTGGGGGGGAAAGAGGTTACTGTGTGTGGGGGGGAAAGAGGTAACTGTGTGTGGGGGGAAAGAGGTTACTGTGTGTGGGGGGAAAGAGGTTACTGTGTGTGGGGGGAAAGAGGTTACTGTGTGTGGGGGGAAAGAGGTTACTGTGTGTGGGGGGAAAGAGGTTACTGTGTGTGGGGGGAAAGAGGTTACTGTGTGTGGGGGGAAAGAGGTTACTGTGTGTGGGGGGAAAATTTACTGTGTGTGGGGAAAGAGGTTACTGTTTGTGGGGGGGAATGAGGTTACTGTGTGTGGGGGGAAAGAGGTTACTGTGTGTGGGGGGGAAAGAGTTTACTGTGTGGGGTAAGAGGTTACTGTGGGTGGGGTGAGTACGGTGTGGGTATGTCCTATGATCTGCGGCAACCCTATAGAAAGGAACCACATATGGATGGCCATGCACCCCCAATAGGGTGGCCTCATTAGATGATGACTGCACATCGAAGATGGCATAATACACACATGTGTACTTCAGATCAGGCGGTGGGGTTCTGTATGTGAGTGTGTTCTTACTGATAAATACATGTACATTAACATTTAAAACTCCATTCTACATGTAGTTGCCATGAAGATGCCACCTCTCCAAAAATTTTGGATGGGATATCCTCTCCATGGCTGGCTGGGCATATTCAAAGGTAGCACATGTGAGTTCTGGCTACGACAAGGGGGCATGGGCATGGTGGAGTGGAAAAGGTTATGGGTGGGCACAACTAACCCAGACAGGGTGTATGAAGAATGCTGTTAGCTGCAATTCCTTGTCAGGGCTTGATCTGCGGCATAGCCCCTTTTCAGGTCAGAACTTTTGGTATCTATTGTGATCCTCTTTGTGGAACGTGTGAGGGGGGAGGTAGGGATATATGGATTGAACTCAGAAACTGACTCACACATGTATGGACACTAATTTATTTGGAGGTGTTTTTATGTTATTTCAGTCGTAGGGCGTATCAGAATGTTTTATGCAGACTGTGGGGATACTGAGCAGCTTGAAGAATGGCTCTTGAAGAGATGAAGGGACCTCTAGTGGCAGACTTGACAACGAATTAGAATTATATGTACACTATTTATTGCCCATTGGTGTATTTCTGTTCCAAACTGAGATTTGATAAATCCTATGTCAATTGCACACACACACACACACACACACACACACACACCTAATCATATTCATGCTTTTGGTAACCTTGAGGTCAGACCTTACTGACAATGCAAGCAGCTGTCTAGTTATATAAACAAGCCATAAATGGAAAATATCTGAATGCATATAAGCACATTCATCAGGAATGGTTTCTATTCTGTCTGATCTGGAATGAGACTTTAACTCAAAACCTTTGACTTTTTTATGACACAGTTGCAAAATGGAAGCTCGGAGAATAAAATGCATAGAAGCAAATGTGTATCTTCTTACCACTTTATAATATTATGAACAAAAACTGTGTGTGCCCCTACACCCCCCTCCCCCACCCCTCTTTCTACTCTGACCCTCAATCTTTATAGCTGACCATGTATGTGTGTATACACAGAACTAGTGTTTGTCATGAAAGTAAAACATAGTATACATTTAACACTATATACTGGTATACAATGTCTTGTTTATGTATGTATTTTGACAGAGACAGTTGAAATGCAAGAGAGAGATAATCTATTCAATGCCATAAGCCAGGCTGAAAAGGCTTTTACATTGTAAACTGAGTTGATTATACCGGGTGTGTACCACTTGTTGCATTTGAAAGCATCCCGACAATCAATTTATATTTTTCTATGCCAGTGTTCTAAAAGAGAATTATGATATCATACATTTATTATTATTTTCAAAGTCGAAAGTATATGTGAGTCAAAGTAATATGTATGATCCCATGCATATGATACATGTATAACAATTATTAATCGATTTATGTAGATTTAGTCTATGTTGCACTTGCAGTACTAGCTACAAGACATTATCCGGTATTTTAGAACATTAATAATTATAAAGTCCTATTCATCTACTAAAATGATACTATTAGCCACAATACAAATACAGTCTGATGTATAAATCTTGAACAGATACAGCATAATAATATTATTAGCAATATTACAAATACAGTCAAGTTACAGCAGGACTGATATATAAATCTTGAAAAGATCCATCACATACATGTAAACGTACACAAAATGCTAACTATACATATATACCCTGCATCAGAACTTGTATGTTATACATGTACAGTAAGCGCAATGTACACAGAAATATATTTATAGACATCACCCACCATTGCAATGAAATAACAAATATATTGCACAGACTAGTATAGCTGAGCTAGTACGTCCAAAAGCTGCACGTAAATCAGTACCCAAGATATATATAGCAAGTAACGTTACATGCTGTTGGAACACATTCATATATGTGTACATCAGTACATGTAAGGGTGCATGAAGTATAAAAACCGAACATAGCATTTAACAACCGTATAAGAACTTAGTATAATCAATGCATATGTTAGCCTGGGTAAAATTCCTTGAGTAAAAGTCAATCACTTTCCCTTGCATATTAGCTGCATTGCACTGCTGTAATCATTTAAAATAATGGTGGGCGTGGCACAATACCAAAGGTACGTACGTGAGAGTGGATATCACATAGCCCCAGCTGCCGCTCACCCCCCCCCCCCCCCCCCCCCCCCCCCCCCCCCACATGTCTGAGTATATGTGGCAGTGAGTTCAGATAACATAGTGTCAATCATGTTCGTCTTGTTAGTATTACATGTACATGTAACGAGGAACGTAGCATAGGTGACGTCATTGATTGTTGCGGGAATTTTTTAAATCGTATTGTGGGTCGCGTCACGTGGCCCTGGGCGGTTTGGAATTGGGCGCGCAATTTGGCAAGAAGGTAAGTGAAAGTGTATCTTCACATCCTCTACGTAGGCAAGGCCGCAAGGGGGTTGCCATCTTGAAATTTTCTACATAATTGGCAAGGCCAAAAGGGCCGGCTAGCCTACCGATTGGGGAACGCAACACAAGGTAAGTGATCAATATCGTATAGGCATGTGATGACCATGCGTGTTTCTCCACGTTTTGCCTCAAAACTAACGTTAAGAAACCAAAGAAAATATACGGAGCGCGAATGAATGCTACGGTGGAATACTCAGCAGCGATGCGTGTCGTGGCATAGCTATGGTCGTGGTAAGTGGTTACTGGTACATGGGTGTCTGTGCGCGTGTGCTTATATCACGTGTAAGGCAGGTTAAAGACAAATCTTTTTGTGTCAGATCTGAAGAAGAAAGGTACGTGCATGTGTTTTACATGACCGCTAGCGTTTTACCAAAATGACCGCTACGTTTGTTCTGATCTGGAAGACTCGCCATTGCAGAAACTGCATCCTGAGGTAAAAAAAATCGTATCATCTTAATTTTAATGTCATTTTGTTTCCCTCAGAATATTGAACTGAAGCATTTTGCTCTTCTAGCGGACTGCTTCCTATATTGAACGTTGTAGTTACATGTATGAAGTGCTATTGCTGATTTTTTTATCACAATTATACAAAACGATCAATAAATTTTTTTAATAGTATGCAGGCTTTGGGCGCGTAGGTTTAACCCTTCCTTACGGTTTATGAAAACACTATAATTATTTCCATACGTATATATCATATTTCCTTCGCAGAAAACGTACGTAATTCCGGCTGTTCAGTGAAAGGAAATATCGTAAATCCGATAATTTCTAATTCCAGGAAATGTATCTAATTAAGGTATTTACTTGTGGTTTACTTGAACGTATACATAACTGAAATGTGGTCATTTCGTCCCGTGCCTTGTGCGCTCGAATGCCAGAGCATTTCTTGCAAGGGCAGGTCCCCGTGCTAAAGTCTCAGACCTCTACTTAGATGGTTGACTCATACATAGTTACATAGTTTACTAGTTCAATATTGAAATTTGTGTTTAACATGTACTATCTAAATAATAATAATAAATAGTCGTTATTATGATTTTAATGATACTACATGTATTGTGAATATAACTGAGAAAAGATGTGGACAGCTTGACAATAGATGTAGACCAGTGTGGATCCACTATTTGTGAACACGCTTACAATTTCAGCAATAAGAAATGCTTATTTGTGCATGTGCAGTGCGCATCAATAATTTGAAGGAAAAGCACAAAACAAGGGTATTACCTATTTAGTTTATAGAATTTCAGTTGTTAAAGCAACAGTCTTGCCAAAAGAGGAGTGTGGCTCTGCTTGTGGTAGCTCTTGCTTAGGATGTTAAGGAATTCAATAGCTTCATGGTCGGAGAACTGATGTCGAAGTGCCAGCTCTTGTAATGCCACAGACTCCTCAATGTGAAACAAAGGAAGAGTCAAATTCATGCGTTTAGGGGACTTGTCATCAAGTAGTGATGACTTGTTGGAAATTTGAGGGATGCCATTGCACAGAACAACACAGATACCCATGAAGTCATCTTTTCCTAAAATATCGTGGTCATAGGCACCTAGTACCATGATGGTGCCTTTCAGCTCCGTGCTCTCCTGGGATGCAGCCCTGAACACATAGGGAATAGGAACAAGGTCCAAACAACACATTCCTTTACTCACAGCACGAATTCATGATTGAATATGGGGTTCAGGGTTTTATGCTGGACTGGTGTTTTGGTCTTCTTGGAACTTTTTTGAAAATGGAATTCGGGTAGGAGGGCCAGTTCTACGTAGGGGTCACTCAAACCTGAGGAAGAGCCATGTAAAATGGACCCAGAACAAATAATGTATGTAATATACCACTCTTGTCAAGTCCAGGCAGGTTGCGTCCTTGGAAGATGGTGACTTCTATGTTACCTGCCTCTTTGATGTACCCAACACTGAGGGTCAGCTCCCCAAGCTTGTGCTCAGGGGAGCCCACAGCCTTTGCCTGCTGCTCTGCAAGGTCTGCACAACACCTGAGGACCAGGTCCCTGGTGGACAGGCACATCAGCTCCAACTGATCAAGTAGGGCCTTAGGTGAAAAAGGTGGAAGGTCATGTGGCAATTAAGGATCATGTGACAGTGGAGGGTCATGTGACTGGACATGTGACAATAAAGGGTCATGTGAATGTATAGGGCCATGTAATACAGAAGGATCATGTGGCAATGGAGGTCATGTGACACTGAATAATAATGTGACAGTGAAGGTCATGTGAGAATAATCATGTGATAATAGATTGAGGGTTATGCAAGACAATAAAGGGTGGACGGTCATGACTGGTATATTCTAACCTTGTATTGTGAAGAGTCAAGGTGTTCACCAGTGAGACCTTCTCCTCCAGCATTGAAAAATTCATTAAGGAACAGCAGAGCATCATGAAGCCTTTGGTAGAGATACTGTTGGTTTGGTTTCTTGGGTATGGTGGAAACCGATTTGCCCAAAGCATCCACTGTTGCTATCCAGATATGTTCAAGCAAACTGGAATGGGGACATAATAAAGGTCACATGACCCCTACTGAGGCAATGGCATAACACTACTTACATTTTGAAGACAGACAACAGCAGGTTTGAGCTGAGGGTCTTCAGGTTGGTGCTGAGGTAGTCTTCAAGAGGAACCAGAGCCTGAAATTATACATCAAATTAACTCCAACAATTGTACCACAAAACTAACATCCTGTTCCTGTCAATATACATGTGCATTGGTATTCGTTGTATACACACATAGAAAGGGGGAGTGGCAAGGGGCTGATTTTGAGCTAATCCCCACCCCAACAATAGCAACTTGTCAGAGATCATATGAATGGTAAAACGGTCAAAGTACAACTTATGTGAATTGGGGGTGTGAACTGTTGGGTGCATATATAAATGTGCATGTGTGGCAGTGAAGAAATGAAGTAATACGCAACTTAAATATAATAGAGCCATTGCAACAAGATTTTGACAGCCACGCCTCTGTAGGCCACACCTCTATGCATTTGTTCATGAATAAAATAGTCAGCAAATCAACCTCATTTCCAAACTGACATCATTATACAAAGTAAAAGTATATATAACTATAATTATATATTATAATTATTATATATATAATTATATAATAATTAATGAAGCATACATATAGGTATAAATATAATACAATACAGATAAACAAGCACATTACCTACCACCTAGACTAAATAATATATCAGTAGCCTGTGTCTGAGATGGCCCTTGAAAGAAGAGCCCTTACATTTGCCCTAACAAGGGTCATGCTCAACCTCTGATATAGGGCTGTGATAGCTGCAGACTTTGGGCAGTTCTGACGTGTGGCCAAGCGAGAGGCTAGCTGCGATAGTGCCCACTTTGCTTCAGTGCCCCAACACCCATAGGTCTCCACAGCTATTGGGATGCATACCCAACCCAGTTCTGCACATTTGGAGTCATTGGCCTTATGCTTCCTCTCCTCTGCTGCAAAGGCTGCAGACCCTGCTGTCACACTCGCTTCAGGTAAATTACTTGAGGTTAGCGGTGATGTGACAGTAAAGTCAAATGCAGCAGGCTTTATATATATAATTATAATTATATATAATTATATGAATTAACTAGAAGTCAGTGGGTTTGTCTTAATTTGTACACATAAGGTTCACAATCTCATCATGTTCACTATCTGCAGGGCAGTGCAGTGTTTACCGGTACTGATTTGTCAACCTCTCTTGACCAACAAATTGGTTAAAAAATAAATATGAATACTATTTAAAGACCCAATGTTCTTGTGTATGGGGAAATGTATCTTGATGTTGTCTTAAGTGACAAGTAAGTACAGTAGTGAATGTGTATGGAACGCCAAATTGGACAAAATTACATAATCGTCTTTCGCTGTGATAATACCTATTGAATCGATCCTTTGCGGTCATCGGATCGGTAGCCCAGCTAGTGGATCGTCTTCCAGTCAGTCGAGCTAATCATAACATGTATGCTAATACCACCCAAACCAGCAGTCGGATCTGCCTTTTTAGTGAGTTACTGAATTCTGGATCCGCTACGTTATCTAGGGACCTCTGGCTGTATTTGGAATATTGTATTAATACAGATGAAAATTATGCTGCTAAGCTACTTGATACAAATAAAAATAATAATAAAATATGGCAAGGAGCCATAATACATCATCTTCAATAGTTTGCTGCTCAGGAGCTATATGGACTAGTAAATGCCTTAGGCTTTGTATATGTATAAAACAATGCAGCAGCATTCTCTGACATATCAGGTTGGTGATCTCTAGCACTCCTTAATAATACATGTCAAATCCAACACTTTGATAAAGAATTCTGAATCGTCAGATTGGAGCTCTGCACAAGACCCTCTCTATCATGCAGCAATGTAGGGATAGTCATCACCATGCGGTCAGCTTGTGTGTGTGTGTGTGTGTGTGTGTGTGTGTGTGTGTGTGTGTGTGTGTGTGTGTGTGTGTGTGTGTGTGTGTGTGTGTGTGTGTGTGTGCGTGCGTGTATTTGTATATGTATATGTGTGTTTTTTTAGGGGGAGGAAGAAATGAAATAAATAAGGAGTCTAGATATTGAGTCCAAGGCGACTTTATACAGCCACATTCTTTACGTGATGACAACCACAGCTTTTTGGGTGTGCATTAATTAGTAAACCTCAATATTTATCCAATGCATTCCTTACATAATATCATCACTCAAACACAAACAACCATTCCCTTTCATTACTACATGCAAAACCAATCTGACATCCAAGTGAGTATAGTGTGCCGACCCCTTGTCTATACAAGTATACGTTACCTGATGGTATCTGTGTTAAAAATACATGTGCATACATCTTTAATTACTTCCTCATGTTTATTTACCTTGACATTGTTTGTTTAATAATAGACAAAGTCTTTACTACATCTTATACAATGTCCTTTGTCCCATTGATCTGACAACTCGTATTTGTTGCAAGAGAACAGATCATATAGGCAATAAAAAATTCTGTGGTCAAGGTAGCAATGAAAGAGTACTAATTCAAAATCACGATTTCAGTGTGGTTTTTAATTACATGTATGTAATGGCACACAATACATCTGGCTGCATTAAAGTTTTTCTGAGCTTAGAAGTACACTGCTCTATAGACTTCTGACACAATTTGAATATAATGCTTCATAATCATTCATGTCATAAATGCCAGCTTGTATTTCTAAGCTCAGAAAAATTTTAATGGAGCCAGATGTATTGTGTGCCGTTACATAATTAAAAAGCACCCTGAAATCCTGATTTTGAATTAGTACTCTTTCATTGCTACCGTGACCTTATTGCTAGTATGTTCTTGATCTTATTGCTAATATGTTCTTGTTCTCTTGCAACAAATACGAGTTGTAGCAGATCAATGGGACAAAGGACATTGTATAAGATGTAGTAAAGACTTTGTCTATTATTAAACAAACATTGCTGTTTGTTGGGGATGTCAAGGTAAATAAACATGAGGAAGTAATGAAAGGGATGGTTGGTGATATTATGCATTGGAAGAATATTGAAGTTGTACCTAATTAATGCACACCCAAAAAGCTGTGGTTGTTATCACGTAAGAGAATGTGGCTGTATAAAGTCATCTTGGACTCAATATCTAGACTCCTTATTTATTTCACCCCCCCCCCCCCACCAAAATAAAACCACACACACACACCAGCTGACCACATGGTGATGACCATCCCTACATTGTTGCATGATAGAGAGGGTCTTGTGCAGAGCTCCAATCTGATGATTCAGAATTCTTTAAAGTGTTGGATTTGACATATATATGGTGTTCCTCAATCAAGGAAAATTGACCACAAACAGTTAATAATTGTTGCTAAATGCGCTTATGATGCAGGCTTAAATTTTGTAAACAAACTAAATATTAACTTAACTATTAATTAAATAAAATCAAAGAAATTAAAATTATAAAAACGACCAATAACCCCTAATCGAAAACATCATTTTAGAGGCGTCCAAAAGCTCCAACATTTTCTGGAATTTTAATAATAATAACTTGCCAAATTATGTTAATAAATGTAGGGTGGGCGGTTAGTTAAAAGCTGCAAATTGTATTTAATTAACCACTTCTGTTTAGAAGTTATTCAAAATTGAAATCTTGATTTTTAGATTTTCGCAATGTACTTGATTTGGGGGCCATTGTAAAATTATTAGTTAATTAGCTGTTTGTGGTCAATTTTTTTCCTTGATTGAGGAACACCCTGTATGTGAGGATTATGTAATTTTTTCCAAATTCCATATATGCATACTAAAATATAGTATTATAATTGACGCCAGTGCCAGGCAACCATTACTAGCATGTTTGCTTTTGACTCGAGTTGCAAAGTGGCTGGGGACCCCCAATAACTCACAGTGCTTACCCCCTTGCTGTGCAGGGGAGGTGCAATACCTCCCTGCCCTAGAAGCCATATCTCCCTGCCCTAGAAGTCATACCTCCCTGCCCTAGAAGTCATATCTCCCTGCCCTAGAAGCCATATCTCCCTGCCCTAGAAGTCATATCTCCCTGCCCTAGAAGTCATATCTCCCTGCCCTAGAAGTCATATCTCCCTGCCCTAGAAGTCATACCTCCCTCCCTAGCTGATCAATTCCTCTCCCCTTCCCCCCACTCCTGGATCTATAGCAGGATGAAACATTGAAGATTACAGGGTGGAGGGAAGACTAAGTTAAAGATGATTCAATAAAATTGGATATTAATCTGTCATAGGATCAGTACTTACTTGCTCTGTTTTAATCCCTTCATCAACTTTTAACACCTCAGCAGTAAAATTTTGTATGGTTGGAATGAACTTAAGGAGAAATTAAAATTGGAAATCAAGACAGTTAACTTCACATATACCTGTTCTCCAAGCTGCCTGCCCATATTAGATATCTTTTGCTGCATTTCATCGGATCCTCTTGCCACAATTCCCAACACAACCTTTTTTGTCTGATCTCCAACGTATTTTTCTTTCTGTATCCAGTCAAATGACATTGTCAATTGAGGCTCGTGAGGACTGGGGACTGGTAGCTGAGGTAATAAAGACTGCTGCATATGCTGCACATTGTTTAGAAGCACACAGAGCTGTGTGTTGACATTGAATAGGTATTTGCCCTTGTCTGTGGGGGTGTGGCTGGGCCTCCTTGTTGAGGTATGCTGCCCAATGTTGCAGGCTTGTGTGTAGATTTGTTCGACATAGTACGAGGCTGCCTCTGTGATGTACTGTGAAGTGTGTGCATGTGTGCCAAAGCACAGTAAGCTAATCTGCTATAGATGTTTGATCAACATTAATGCAGTCTAAGTAAAATTTTGGGATTTTCAAAGTGTAAAACAATACAACTAGAATCAAATGTAATCAGAGTATAGCCTTTTAGGTGCAAGAGTTGGTTATTATTTCAAACATCCTGAAATCATTACAAGCATATCGGTTGCTTGTTATTTCTTGCCTTGACAAGTTCTGTCAAAATGGCATCAATCTCATCTGCAGACGTCCATCCCAAGTGGTGCCAGAAGTCCACCATTTGGTAAAGGAAGGTTAAGGAGTCCACCAGGGATGATGAATACCCGACTTCATTAGTGATGCTCACAAACTGAGTGGGGATGGTTGGACACTTAATATGCTGTACTAGAAAGAATGCATATTAACTGAGAGAGCACGTGTGTAGCTTTGTATGTTAAAACATACATGTAGCACTTGGTGTTAAAACATGCATGTAGCACATTGTGTTAAAACATACATGTTACTTGGTGTTAAAACATACATGTAGCACTTGGTGTTAAGACATACATGCAGCACTTGGTGTTAAGACATACATGTAGCACTTGGTGTTAAAACATGCATGTAGCACTGTGTGTCAGGACAAAAGTACATGCTTAGAAATGCAAACAAATAAATATGTGATTGTCAATTTAATGTAGCCAGCCAAGTGACATAACACTTTTGAAATGCTTTGGTTTGTACCTTGTCTGCTTGAACTGCTTTGTCAATCCTCTCCTTACAACTGACAAAGGCAACCTTCAGCCAGACTGGAACCATATTCTTAAACCAACGTTGGTAGTTAAGTAGCTGGTGCTCTGCACATGGTCATGTATGGTCACACATGCACCATATATGGTCATGTACATCACATGTGAACACACACATCACACACATACACATACATCACACACATACACACAAACATATGGATGACAAAAATGGGCTTATGGAGGTTTTCAAGTTTTCAATCTTCTAAGATCTGCCTTCTCTATCAAATGTTTCCGACACAAAAATTTGACCTTACATCACAAAGTTATTAGTCACTGAATATTTAATCAACCATACAGTAATACTAAAAGCCTCCACAAATACATTACGCCCAGTTTTGTCTCCAATAAAATGAAATACAAATTGTCACCTCTTTGGTCGTTTCCTGCCAGCTTGGCTATGTCACACATCTGCTTGATGTTTAAATAGATCACATATACGGTGCTGCTAGCTTCCTTATCTAGGCTGCTCCAACCCTCCAAACACTCTATCACAGCAGGAGAGAGCTGTACAGTATACAGAGAGCCAGCCAATCACAGATCAGTGTAGTGGTTTTGTCAGGAAATATATTATTGCATACCTGTTTATCCAGGGAGGCAAAATAGCAGACAAGATAGTCCACGTCGGCTCTGAAAGAACCATTATAAGTCAATGTTTGAATGGTTAATTAACATTCAGGTTCACATACAGCTTTTTGACTGCAGGTTGTATGGACTTCTGGATAGTCTCACAGAGGCTCATACATGACTCAGACAAAGCCTTTAGTTTCGACACAGAAGACCCCTGATATAGAAAACATATATTATGGTAATCTATTTGATGCACACCAATGATATTACTTTGGAACCCAGACTAGCATTTTCTGAAGACACCATATACCACTTGTTAATGGATGACTGCAATGGAAAGAGGAAAGTGGTGTGTCAACAAGTAAGGAAAGAAGATATATTGATGATGGGGTGAGGGAGATACTAATTTGTGAGGGAAGAAGAGGAGTTTGGACACATCACTTAAAAGCACAGGAAGAAGAGAGAAATCAAGAGAGGGATATTGAGAGAGAGAGGGGGGGGGAGGGGGAGTGGAAGGGAGGGACTGAGAGGCAGGGAGGGAGGTGGTCAGATTGACTTCTAGCAACCTGAATAGAAGCCTCTAAAGTAGTCTTCAAACACCTGCGATCAGCTGGTAGCCCAGCAACAAGGTCATCAAGCTGGTACAACTTCATCATTATTCTGTTTGAAAAGCAGCATGTGAGGTGAAGTTACAATAACTGGATGATCTCCCTACTGTATCCACCATGTCAGGCTCTCAACACCACTGGTGGTAGTCATGTCCATGAGGATGAGGTGGTTGCAAAGGACACGAAAAACCTCTGTATGCAGTCTTTCAAGCACACCCAGTAATTTGTCAACCTGGTCTATAGGCATTTCGGATGAGCTATCTGTGGAAGCTGTTGTCGTTGGCAACAGTTTCTGGTAACTATCCAATAGCCGAAGAAGTTGGTATGGCTGGATACCTAGTACCATGTGGTAGTCAAAGAGAACAGAAAGGTGGCTGTGTGCATGTGTGCATGGGTGTTGATGTGTGCATGTGAGTGTATTGTATGCATGTGCATGGATGTGCATATGTGCATATGTGTGCATATGTGTGTGCATATGTGTGTATGTGGGTATGCACGGTTGTATGTGTGCACATGTGTGCACAGGCATATGGGTGTGCATGGGTGTGTATGTGGGTATGCGGTGTGCATGGGTGTGAATGTGGGTGTGCATGGGTGTGTATGTGGGTGTGCATGGGTGTGTATGTGGGTGTGCATGGGTGTGTATGTGGGTGTGTATGTGGGTGTGCATGGGTGTGTACATATGTGGGTGTGCATGGGTGTGTATGTGGGTGTGCATGGGTGTGTATGTGGGTGTGCATGGATGTGCATGGATGCACATGTGTGAATGTGGGTGTGCATGGGTGTGTATGTGGGTGTGCATGGGTGTGTATGTGGGTGTGCATGGGTGTGTATGTGGGTGTGCATGGGTGTGTATGTGGGTGTGCATGGGTGTGTACATATGTGGGTGTGCATGGGTGTGTATGTGGGTGTGCATGGGTGTGTATGTGGGTGTGCATGGGTGTGTATGTGGGTGTGCATGGATGTGCATGGATGCACATGTGTGTAGACAAGCTGTGATCACTCTACCATTCACTGCCATTTCATGCAACTCACATGGCAGCTTGCTGGAGTCTACTGACGCCATAGTAAGAGGCATGAAGGAAGAGAAGCTCTTTGGCCTTGTCACTCACAAACTACCTTCCACCACAAACTACCTTCCACCACAAACTACCTTCCTGCAAAAAACCATAAGCAGCTAAACCCCATGGCTCAAAAATCCCCCTAATTTAATATGGCTTAATGATAAAATTACCACAACTACAGCCCTCTACAGTGGATCTCAGTGTTGTGCTGAAATTCTCTCTATTAAAGCAATTTGAAATTGCTTTTTCTCAGAGTGAAGCGATTCTGAATTTCCATCATATGATCCTCACTTGTGTTCAAGCTCATGCATGGATGTGACCTCACCTCTGCCAATAAACTCTGCACCTTGCATCACTTCCCCAGTAGCTGCAGTCTTCCTATTCAAATAGCAGAAGAGAGGGCCCATGTACCAAAAAGACCAAGCAGCTGCATATCTGTTTTAGCTGCAGGATTAGAGAGAGTGCATGTTTGTGTTAGCTGCAAACCATACACGATTAGACCACTTGAAGTTACTGGTATAGCAACACAAAATATGACACAACGAGAATACAAACAAACTAATTATTCTACAGCACATTGGATTTCTCAGTGGTGAGCCTAGTTTGGCGTCACTGAATAATCAGACGGTAATTCCAATCCTTTATTTCATCACAGAAATCCAAAATGCCACTCAAGAAAAAGTACTAACCATTACACAACGCACCTTTGATCTTCATAACAGCATAAATGTTAGTCCATAACACACTCCAGAACACAACTGACATGCCCCAAGTTCAGTTAACAATCTGAAACAGAAGGGGTAATTATTATAGCATGGAATGCTGCCACCAAAGCACCACACAAAACTTCAATCCAGGAGTGTTTTGAAGTGAGTGCACGACATGGCTAGTGTTCACAGAGTACATTGCCACTATAGTTAAGTGGAAATCAATGTGGATTTCTCTGTTCTGGTGCCGAATTGTCTTCAATGCAACATTAGTTGCAATATCAGATGGTAATTCCAATTTTCGTCATTGAAATCCATACATTTATAAGGTGGAAAGTTAACATAACTGGCTTTATGGTCTGAAGTGTATGCAATTTCTTACACAAAGAATTTCCCCTTCCTCTAGTTACTAAGCACTGAATAAATAGTTATATAGACATACATCTTAATCCTAATGTTGCATTATATTTTGTCTTGGTAATGTTGCCATAAAGCCCAGTTTTGTTGTAATGCCCAAATATTAATTATACCAAAGCATAAATATAGCTATGAACACATACCTACAGCACCTCTTCTACTAATAAGTTGGCCATTCAAAAAAATCCTGCTGCCATGTTTGCAAACCCTGTATAAAGAAGGAAAAACACTTGTGCAACCTCCACACATAGCAAAATCACAGTGAGATAACAGGAACCAATCACACCCTGGCCACAACTATTTTAGTGGTGAAGTGGTCACAAAAATGCAGATTTCATGCACATTAGAGCTAGTGTGAGAATATCCTTGGCCTTAGGCTTAAATACATATGCCACTTGCAAAAGTACTGCCAACAAAACTAACCACTATCACAATTCCATTATGGGTTCAACTACCCCATAAGAAAGTCTTATAGCGCCATTCAAAAAAGCATTTAGTTGATTGTCTAAAAAAAATATGAAGTGTTCTCAAGTGTTTTTTTAAGACACAACTACCCTCTTAATACTGATCCTCCACAACTACTACCCTCTCATACACCTTAGCTAACCCCCAATCCAAAAGTGGATTTTTAAACCCCCTTCTCTTCCTCCCCCAAGCACAAATTTGCAATATGATTTCTCTGTTCTGGTGCCGAGTTGTCTCCATCCAGCAACAAGGTTGCTATCAGATGGTAATTCCAATTTTCGTCACTGAAATCTTGTGATTCGCACAAAATACATGATTGTTACATCACAAACCCCAACACACAACAGGCAAGTCGTAAGTCATTTTGACAAATATTTCATACCTTTCAAAGCCGGATTGTCCAAAGCTTCCCTTATCTTCACAGAGCTATATAG
Source organism: Spongilla lacustris (assembly GCA_949361645.1). NCBI lineage: Eukaryota > Metazoa > Porifera > Demospongiae > Spongillida > Spongillidae > Spongilla > Spongilla lacustris. The sequence continues at coordinate 6,968,366 of OX442427.1, forward strand.
AAGAAACACAAAGGTTAAGGACACAAAAGTGCTGAAAAATTTCTGCTGCTAAGTATTGCAAGCAAAAAAAGATAATGTGGGCACCATGGTGACCAAGGTGGACACATTAGTTGATCCCCTCAGTGAATAAAGTGCTCAGTGCATAATCTAACAAGACTTTAGCACACCAATGACACATAAGTTTCTTCAAGGATGTGACTCTAGCCTTGTAGTAATTCACCATTCAACACGAGTATGGGGGCATAAAAGGGTTAAATACACAAGACAAAGGTTTTTTATACAGGTACCTATGCACCAATATTGTACCATCTGTGACATTATAGCATCCATATTTCATAAACCATACCACTGCAACATAAACTTCCTAACACCCCCCCCCCCCCACCCCGCTATAGTGACAATGAAATAGGCAGATGTTACACAAATTACAGTCAGGTAGAGAGACCCCTCTCTTCCAGTCAGGTAGAGAGACCGCTCTCTATCAGTCAGGTAGCGAGACCCCTCTCTGAGTGAGACAGAAAGATCATACACTTTCTGTCAGATAGAGAGACCCCTCTCTCTGTATCAGGCAGAGATCACCTTTCAGTTTCAGTCAGGAAGCGAGACCCCCCATCTCTGAGTGAGACAGAGAGACCTTCCTCTTCCAGTCAGGTAGAGAGACCTTTCTTTCCAAGTGAAATGAAGAGACTCCTCCCTTCCAGTCAGGTAGAGCGACCCCTCTATCAGTGAGACAGAAAAAGCATTTTCTTTCTGTCAAATAGAGAGGCAGAGATCATCCTTCAGTTCCAGTCAGGTGAGAGACTCCTGCCTTCCAGTCAGGTACAGAGACACGAGACCCCTATCTTTCAGTCAGGTAGAGAGACCCCTCTCTTCCTGTCAGGTACAGAGACCCCTCTCTGAGTGAGACAGAAAAAGCATTCTCTTTCTGTCAAATAGAGAGACTCCTCTCTGTGTGTCAGGCAGAGATTATCCTTCAGTTCCAGTCAGGTAGAGAGACTCCTCTCTTCCAGTCAGGTAGAGAGACCCTTCTGTTCCAGACAGATAGACAGAACCCTATCTGAGTAAGAAAGAAAGAGCATTCTCTTTCTGTCAGATAGAGAGACCCCTCTCTGAGTGAGACAGAAAAAGCATTCTTTTTTCTATCAAATAGAGAGACCCCTCTCTCTGTGTCAGGCAGAGATCATCCTTCAGTTCCAGTCAGGTGGAGAGACCCCACTCTTCCAGTCAGGTACAGAGACCCCTCTCTTCCAGTCAGGTACAGAGACCCCTGTCTGTGAGCGCCGTCATACGCATCTACGTTCCTTCCTTCCGCATGGTCTACTTTGGCGGGTGGAGACACGCCATGTGTGACTCCTGTTCCTACGTTGGCTCGGTGGGGAAGGGCATCTCTTCCAGTGCGGTAGAGTGACTCTTATCTCCAAGTGAGACGGAGAGACCATCCTATCCAGTCCGGTAGAGAGACCGACCTGTCTGTATCAGGGCAGCAGATAGACTCCTCTGTGTGAGTGACACAGAGAGATCCCTCACTTCCAGTCAGGTAGAGAGACCGCTCTCTGAGTGAGACAGAAAAAGCATTTTCTTTCTGTCAGACAGAGAGACCCCTCTCTCTGTGTCAGACAGAGATCACCTTTCAGTTCCAGTCAGGTAGAGATCACCTTTCAGTTCCAGTCAGGTAGAGAGACCACCGTCTCTGAGTGAGACAGAGAGAACATTCACTTCCAGTCAGGTAAAGAGACCTTCCTCTCCAAGTGATATGGAGAGACCCCTCTCTCTGTGTCAGACAGAGATCACCTTTCAGTTCCAGTCAGGTAGAGATCACCTTTCAGTTCCAGTCAGGTAGAGAGACCACCGTCTCTGAGTGAGATAGAGAGAACATTCACTTCCAGTCAGGTAAAGAGACCTTCCTCTCCAAGTGATATGGAGAGACCCCTCCCTTCCAGTCAGGTAGAGAGACCCCTCTCTGAGTGAGACAGAAAAAGCATCTTCTTTCTGTCAAATTAAGAGACCCCTCAGGCAGAGATTATCCTTCAGTTCCAGTCAGGTAGAGAGACTCCTCTCTTCCAGCCAGGTAGAGAGATCCCTCTCTTCCAGTCAGGTAAAGAGACCCCTTTCTTCCAGTCATGTAGAGAGACCCCTCTCTTCCTGTCAGGTACAGAGACCCCTCTAAGAGTGAGACAGAAAATACATTCTCTTTCTGTCAAATAGAGAGACCCCTCTCTCTGTGTCAGGCAGAGATCATCCTTCAGTTCCAGTCAGGTAGAGAGACCCCACTCATCCAGTCAGGTACAGAGACCCCTCTCTTCCGGTCAGTTAGAGAGACCCTGCTCTTCCAGTCAAGTAGAGAGACCCTTCTTTTCCAGTCAGGTACAGAGACCCCTGTCTGTGAGACCCATCTCTTCCTGTCAGGTAGAGTGACTCTTATCTCCAAGTGAGACGGAGAGACCATCCCTTCCAGTCGGGTAGAGAGACCGACCTGTCTGTATCAGGGCAGCAGATAGACTCCTCTGTGTGAGTCACACAGAGAGACCCCTCACTTCCAGTCAGGTAGAGAGACCGCTCTCTGAGTGAGACAGAAAAAGCATTTTCTTTCTGTCAGACAGAGACCCCTCTCTCTGTGTCAGACAGAGATCACCTTTCAGTTCCAGTCAGGTAGAGATCACCTTTCAGTTCCAGTCAGATAGAGAGACCACCGTCTCTGAGTGAGACAGAGACCATTTACGTCCAGTCAGGTAAAGAGACCTTCTTCTCCTAGTGATATGGAGAGACCCATCCCTTCCAGTCAGGTAGAGAGACCCCTCTCTGAGTGAGACAGAAAAAGCATTTTCTTTCTGTCAAATTAAAAGAACCCTCAGGCAGAGATTATCCTTCAGTTCCAGTCAGGTGGAGAGACTCCTCTCTTCCAGCCAGGTAGAGAGATCCCTCTCTTCCAGTCAGGTACAGAGACCCCTGTCTGAGAGACCCTTCTCTTCCAGTAAGGTAGAGAGACCACTGGCTTCCAGTGAGGTAGAGTAACTCTTATCTCCAAGTGAGACGGAGAGACCATCTCTTCTAGTCAGGTAGAGAAACCCCTCTCTGAGTGAGACAGAAATATCACTCTCTTTCTGTCAGACAGAAAGACCTCTCTCTCTGTGTCAGGCAGAGATCACCTTTCAGTTCCAGTCAGGAAGACAGACCCCCGTATCTGAGTGAGACAGAGAGACCATTCTCTTCCAGTCAGGTAAAGAGACCTTCCTCTCCAAGTGAAATGGAGAAACCCCTCCCTTCCAGTCAGGTAGAGAGACTCCTCTCTGAGTGAGACAGAAAAAGCATTTTCTTTCTGTCAAATTAAGAGACCTCTCAGGCAGAGATCCAGTCAGGTAGAGAGACCCCACTCTTCTAGTCAGGTACAGAGACCCCTCTCCTCCAGTCAGGTAGAGAGACCCCTCTTTTCCAGTCAGGTAGAGAGATCTCTCTCTATCAGTCAGGTAGCGAGACCCCTCTCTGAGTGCGACAGAAAGATCATTCTTTTTCTGTCCGATAGAGAGACCCCTCTCTCTGTGTCAGGCAGAGATCACCTTTCAGTTCCAGTCAAGAAGCGAGACCCCCCGTCTCTGAGTGAGACAGAGAGACCTTTCTCTTCCAGTCAGGTAGAGAGACCCCTCTCTGAGTGCGACAGAAAAAGCATTTTCTTTCTGTCAAATGGAGAGAACCCTCAGGCAGAGATCATCCTTCAGTTCCAGTCAGGTAGAGAGACTCAGGTACAGAGACACCTCTCTTCCAGTCAGGTAGAGAGACCCCTCACTGAGTGAGACAGAAAAAGCATTCTCTCTGTCAAATAGAGAGACCCCTCTCTGTGTGTCAGGCAGAGATCATCCTTCAGTTCCAGTCAGGTAGAGAGACTCCTCTCTTCCAGTCAGGTAGAGAGACCCTTCTCTTCCAGACAGATAGGCAGAACCATATCTGAGTGAGAAAGAAAGAGCATTCTCTTTCTGTCAGATAGAGAGAACCCTTTCTGACTGAGACAGAAAACGCATTCTCTTTCTGTCAGATAGAGAGACCCCTCTCTCTGTGTCAGGCAGAGATCATCTCTCAGTTCCAGTCAGGTAGAGAGACCCCATACTTCCAGTCAGGTACAGAGACCCCTCTCTTCCGGTCAGGTAGAGAGACCCTACTTATCTAGTCCAGTAGAGAGACCTGTCTTTTTCAGTCAGGTACAGAGACCCCTGTCTCGGAGAGACCCTTCTCTTCTAGTCAGGTAGAGAGACCCGTGTCTTCAAGTCAGGTAGAGTGACTCTTATCTCCAAGTGAGACAGAGAAACCATCCCTTCCAGTCAGGTAGAGAGACCCCTCTCTGAGTGAGACAGAACAATCATTCTCTTTCTATCAGACAGAGAGACCCCTCTCTCTGTGTCAGGCAGAGATCACCTTTCAGTTCCAGTCAGGTAGAGAGACCCCCGTCTCTGAGTGAGACAGAGAGACCCTTTCCTTCCAGTCAGGTAGAGAGACCCCTCTCTGAGTGAGACAGAAAAAGGATTTACTTTCTGTCAAATTAAGAGACCCCTCAGGCAGAGATCATCCTTCAGTTCCAGTCAGGTAGAGAGACTCCTCTCTTCCAGTCAGGTAGAGAGACCCTTCTCTTCCAGACAGATTGACAGAACCCTCTCTGACTGAGACAGATCTCTTTCTGTCAGATAGAGAGACCCCTCTCTCTGTATCAGGCAGAGATCATCCTTCAGTTCCAGTCAGGTATTAGAGAGACCCCTAACATCCAGTCAGGTAGAGAGACCCCTCTCTTCCTGTCAGGTACAGAGACCCCTCTCTGGGTGAGACAGAAAAAAGTATTCTCTCTCTGTCAAATAGAGAGACCTCCCTCTCTCTGTGTCAGGCAGAGATCAAGCTTCAGTTCCAGTCAGGTAGAGAGACCCCTCTCTTTCCAGTCAGGTAGAGAGACCCCTGCCTTCCAGTCAGGTAGAGAGACCCCTCTTTTCAAGTCAGGTAGAGAGACCCCTGCCTAATTCCAGTCAGGTAGAGAGACCCCTGCTTTCCAGTCAGGTAGAGAGACGCCTCTCTTCCAGTCGGGTAGAGAGACCTTTTCTCCAAGTGAGACGGAGAGACCCCGACCTTCCAGTCCAGGTGGAGGCAGAGTGACTACGTATACAGCAGGTAGGCCTGTACATGTCGAGGCCGGCACGCACGTACACGAACCTTAGTTAGTGTGGTAGGACATTGCAGAGCAAGCTGCTCCAGTTGTTTTTGGGTTCGTACAAGTGTCCTGCTCGTAGCGACCCTGCTTTCTACGAATTCTGTCTGTAACATGAACGAATACGCTACATAATTTCTGAACCCATACTTACCTATGCGCGTGCATGTGTACGTACGTACTCTAGCGTCTTTGATGAAGCACGTTCTGGACCACGCGGCTGCATGCACTAGTGTAGCTGCAGCGCTGTACTAAGCTGCCTTGTTGCTTAAGTTCACCTCCCGCCTTTGTGCGCAGGTAGGCCTATTTGAAATGACGTTCGAATTGAAATGGTGCACACCTAGTACGGTTTGTTATTAAAACCAGTACAGCTAGCTAACTGCTGTGAAACGAACGACGCGGTATGGTACGATTTGCGTCCAATAAAGATTCTCTGCTTTTTTTTTATTTTTTATGAACAACTCAGTGAAGCATAGGCTCGTTAGCCACGGCTTGGGGATTTTTGATAACACTGTATTTGCCCATGCATCTGATGGGTCACATTTGCGCAGGCGAATGAAAAGTGCGCGCAATGATGTTGAAGAGAAGCATAGTTTAGGAGGGTGGGGCTGTGTTGTGCACAGCGGCAATGTATCACGTGAATGCGATAATATTCAATTGTGTTCACGTGAGACCTCTCGTACGCAGACCGAAACATTCATGTTCCACTTTCGTTCAATAATTCCGCGCATGCGTAAGCGCTGCCAAACTTGGACAGTTTGTAACTTTGTTTCCAGTGGAGGAGAAAATACAAAAGTTAGTTCCACAATTAGAGTACGGCTTCCTCTACAGGTCTGATAATTCAAAGTTAGCTTTTAACAATGTCAATTAACAGAAACTAATCAACTCCGTTTTAAACGTTTGGCTTCGTTAGTCACCACGCAAGATGGTAAGCTGTTCATTGGCACGATTATTGGATGCTTCTTTGCATAGATTCACCGTGATATTGGTGATTAATTTGCAATAGCTTGACTTTCAGCAGGGGTTTCCCCACAAAAACCACATATAAGATAGATCACGTGATAAGTAATTTTAATAGTTATAAAAATTAATTTTTACACACTTCCTGGGTGGTACTGAATGTTGATCATAGCATTGGCATGTTTTTAATAAACCGATAACTAACGTTTAATAACTACACATTCATAACTTAAGCTAATGATTGGCATGATTTTTGGTTTAAACAGCATAATTTTACCATGTTCAGTTCTGGAGTTATGCCAATTCAAAGATTTTGCGCGACTTTTGGATCACCCTGTATGTGTCATGTATAACGAATTGAATACCTTACTATAAAAAATGTCGGAGGCAGGGCTATTCGTAGTGGGGAAGGATACATCAGTACCGCTCAAAGAAGTGTCCGTCAAAGCTTCCCTCTGGAGGAGTCCTTTGCAGTAGTCGGACTGGAGGCGGTCATCGATGGACGAAAGGTGAAAGCCGTCATACGAGAGAAGGAAGAGGCTCGTCAGATGTACAACGATGCCATTGCCAGCGGCTATTCGGCAGCGCTAGCCGAGGAGAAGACGGGAGACATCTTCAGCATCTCTCTGGGAAATCTACCTCCATATAAAGATGCGGAGCTTCATCTGAAGTTAGCCGGAGAGCTTCCGTTAGACGCCGAAGGCGGCGTGCGCTTCAGCCTTCCAGCGGTCCTCAAACCGCGATACACTCCTCTTGGTTCTACGGATCCTCTGGCCAAGATAGAAGCAGCCTCACACCAAGGATCAGCTCCAGCCGTGTTTAGCTTCCATCTGGAAGTAGCCAGTCGTGGAGTGTCAGACGTGACCTCGCCCACTCACCCGTTGAGTAAGGAAACAAAAGGTGGTGTGATCAAGGCGTCCATCAACGAGGGACATCCCCTGGACAAGGATCTGGTGGTGGTTGTCCAGTACAAGAGTCCCTATGAGCCAAGGGCCATCGTGGAGAATGGAGAGAAGGGTGTAAATAAAGAGTCCATGATGTCAGGTCCAGTGGTGATGTTGAACTTCTTCCCAGAGTTCAAGAGCACCAAAGCTGCCTGTGAGTTCATCTTTCTGGTTGACCGCAGTGGCAGCATGGGTGGAGAGTTCATACTGATCTTATTTCTGAAGAGCATTCCTCCAGGCTGCTCCTTCAACATCATAGGGTTTGGGTCCAACTATGAATCCCTGTTTCCATCAAGTGTTCCCTACAACCAGGAGAACCTTGACAAAGCCATCCACCATGCTGAACATGTGGATGCAGATCTAGGAGGCACAGAGCTCCTCCCACCTCTGCAGTTCATCTTTGGACAGCCACTCCTTGAAGGTCTTCCTCGCCAGGTGTTTGTTCTGACTGATGGTTCTGTAAGCAACACAGAAGCCTGCATCCAGGAAGTGAAGAGGAATGTGGGGAGTGCAAGGTACTGTGTATACTAAAGCACTCTTCAGTAGTGAGTGTTACTACAAGTGTTCTGCACACAGATGTTTTACATTTGGGATTGGGTCTGGGGTGTCCACATATTTGGTGAAGGGACTGGCTCAGGCAGGAAATGGAACAGCAGAGTTCATCCAGAGTGGAGAGAGACTACAACCAAAGGTAGGGGGAGGGGCACTCTAATTTTAGTAATGCCACAAGACTCAGTAGTGTAATCAAATGTAAGGGGAGGGGAGGGGGGGGGATTCTAACTTTAGTAATGTCACTGTCGCATTACCCAGTAGTATAATCAAAGCTAGGGATAGGTAGCTATAGGGGCATGCTAATCTTTTTTTAGCAATGTCACATATGCCTTAATTTGAGTTGTAGACTAATGTAACCTTTATGCAACACAACATGCAGTATTGATCATGCTGGTAATTCTGAGTATCAAATCCTTGCAATGAATAGTCAATAGATAGTCAGTGCTACCCAGCAGAGGCCAACATACTGGACTGGTAACTCTACATCTATTCTGTACCTATGAAGTTTGTATTTATGCATGCATCAGTATGGATGTATAATGTACATCTTTAACTGAAAATTGTTGTTGGATAGATCACTAAACCTTCCTCACATTTCAGGTCATTCGTAGCCTCAAGCAGGCCTTGCAGCCTGCAGTCACAAACCTGAGAGTGGAGTTCCAGCTTCCTCATGGCTTTGAGGTCACACAGGCCCCCTCCAAACCCCCTGTGCTGTTCAGTGGGGACAAGGCTGTGGTCTATGGGATCCTGAAGGGACCCTCTGAGCTGATGTCTCCAGTGGACTGCACTGCCTCTCTCAAGGGTCAGATCAGGGACCAGCCAGTGGAGTACTCCATTCCATTTGAAGTACCTGGCAACAGTCCCTCCTTCCCCATCCCCATCATCCACCACCTTGCATCCAAGGCCCTGATCAAGGACTGGGAGAGGGATGGAGGGAACAAGAAGTCAGAGATAGTGAAGCTGAGCATTGAGTCCAGTGTGGTGTCCAGTCACACAGCATTTGTTGCAATAGACGAGAACAACCAACCTGTTAAGGGAGCCATGAAGACATGGGACATCACTGCTGAGATGGCTGAATGAGCCGAAGTTAAATATCAATTCATACCTAAAGCCTCTTGTGGATGAGCTTCTGGAACTGTATCATGGCATTCAAATAAAGACGCCAAAATCAATATTTTCATTCACCTCAGTTAGATGTATGCTTACATCTGTATCTGCAGATATTCCTGCAACACGAAAATTATGTGGATTCAGTTCGCACTCTGCAAAATAAAGATGTTCGAAATGCCTTAAGACATTTAATTGCTCTCATTTTGGGGCAAAGCCAGATTACTCTGGATTTGACAAAGACACATGGACTTTTAGAGACCTAAAAACCCATCAAGCAGTACTGCAGCAGTTGAACAATGCACGCACAGATGGTGAGCGGAAAATTATAACTAAGGAATGGGGCATTCGTTATTCCGAGCTAAACAGGCTACCCTACTTCAATATCGTACGGCAGCATGTAATTGACCCAATGCACAATTTGTTATTGGGAGCAGCCAAACACATGGTATCCATTTGGAAGGAAGAAGGGCTTCTAACTAAAGATCAATTTGAAAATATGCAAGAAACAATTGATAATCTTCTTGTGCCAGCTAATTTGGGCCGAATCCCACACAAGATACACTCTCAAGCTTCTTCATTGACTGCAGATCAGTGGAGAAACTGGGTTGCAATTTACTCAACATATGCTTTGCACACTATCCTACCCACTGAACACCTCAAATGCTGGTCGGAGTTTGTTAAAGCCTGCTCTATACTTTTGAATCCTGTAATTACTTTGCAGGAAATAGAAAAGGGAGATGAAATGCTGTTAAACTTTTGCAGAAAATTTGAAGAACTGTATGGGAAACAAAAATGTACACCAAACATGCACTTCCATTGCCATTTAAAGGAATGCTTGCTAGATTATGGTCCTGTCTATGGTTTCTGGTGCTTTCCTTTTGAACGTTTCAATGGTATTTTTGAAAGCTTTAAATATGCCCAGAGCTACAGATAATTACAAAATTTATACACGTCTTGGGAAGTGAAGATATGAAAGAAGACGTTTGGCTAAGCAGTCTCCGGGAGGAAACAAAATATATGGGCTCAATCCAGCAAACACATACAGACTACACACCTGGATTGTTAGAATTATCAGAAAAGTTAACCTGCTCCTTACCTGAAATTAAACCAGATTTACACAGCATCTGTAATGTTTCATCAAGGAAATATGAGAAACTGTTTGCTAGTACAGAGGTTCAGTGGCTTACTGAGCTGTATGAAATTTTATACCCAGAGGAAATGGTGAAATTTTGTCCAATGCACTATGAATGTTTTCATGATGCCTGTGTGGCTATGGGAGAGAGCTATACATCAGAAATGTCAAAAGGCAATTCATCTTCGTGCATTTCGGCAATCTGGCCAACCAGCTTAAATGGACAAATATCTTTGTCTCCTGCAAAAGAACAGGCTGGAGTTATTGAATACCTTTTTACACACATTGTTGTTCTCCAAAACAAAGATAATATCTTAAGAACAAAAACAGTTACCAATTCATTTGCTCGTGTTCGTTGGTACGAAGATCATCCTTACAGCAACATGTTACCATTTCCCTTGAAAGTCTATGCATCCACAGTCAAAAACAGTGGAGCGCTATGTTTTCTCCCTTTGTGCAGAATTATGTCTCGATGTGCCATACAAAAAACAACACTGAAGTTTCCTTATGGATTAGACAATGTTGTAGTTGTTTGTCCAGTGAATAGGAAGATTCATATGCTGCACTAAATTAATTAACAAAGTATGGTTGTTGAACACTTCTATCAGTTGTATATTGGATTATAAATTATAAGTGAAAACAATCATTTACACTACATGTATATACACAAACCAATATGAAATAAGAGTATTTAAATTCCAACAAATTACAAGTTGGTCGGTTATTGCACTTGCTATACATCAGTACATCACATTCATCTGTAAAATATGTGAGGAAAAAAACAAAAAATTAAAACAATTCACTCATACATAGTTACATACATGTAGTTTAGTGTATGTTGTGTAGATGGGAGTGTATGCTGTGTAGAGTGTAGTGTGTATGTTGTGTAGAGGGGTGTGTATGCTGTGTAGAGGGGAGTTTATGTTGTGTAGAGGGGTGTGTATGCTGTGTAGAGGGGTGTGTATGTTGTGTAGAGGGGAGTGTGTGTTGAATTACTGTAGAGTGGAGTGTATGTTGTGTAGAGGGGAGTGTGTATGCTGTGTACACTGGAGTGTGTATGTTGTGTAGAGGGTGTGTATGTTGTGTAGAGGGGTGTGTAGAGGGGAGTGTGTATGCTGTGTAGAGGGGAGTGTATGTTATGTAGAGGGGTGTGTATGTTGTGTAGAGGGGAGTGTATGTTGTGTAGAAGGGTGTGTATGTTGTGTAGAGGGGAGTGTATGTTGTGTAGAAGGGTGTGTATGTTGTGTAGAGGGGAGTATATGTTGTGTAGAGGGGAGTGTATGTTGTGTAGAAGGGTGTGTATGTTGTGTAGAGGGGAGTATATGTTGTATAGAGGGGAGTGTATGTTATGCAGAGGGGAGTGTATGTTGTGTAGAGGGGAGTATATGTTGTGTAGAGGGGTGTGTATGTTGTGTAGAGGGGTGTGTATGTTGTGTAGAGGGGAGTGTATGTTGTGTAGAGGGGTATGTGTATGTTGTGTAGATGGGAGTGTATGCTGTGTAGAGTGTAGTGTGTATGTTGTGTAGATGGGTGCGTTAGCTGTGTAGAGGGGAGTGTATGTTGTGTAGAGGGGTGTGTATGCTGTGTAGAGGGGAGTATATGTTGTGTAGAGGGGAGTGTGTGTTGAGTTACTGTAGAGTGGAGTGTATGTTGTGTAGAGGGGAGTGTGTATGCTGTGTACAGTGGAGTGTGTATGTTGTGTAGAGGGTGTGTAGAGGGGAGTGTATGTTGTGTAGAGGGGAGTGTGTATGTTGTGTAGAGGGGTGTGTAGAGGGGAGTGTATGTTGTGTAGAGTGTAGTGTGTATGTTGTGTAGAGGGGTGTGTATGCTGTGTAGAGGGGAGTGTATGTTGTGTAGAGGGGTGTGTATGCTGTGTAGAGGGGTGTGTATGTTGTGTAGAGGGGAGTGTGTGTTGAGTTACTGTAGAGTGGAGTGTATGTTTGGTAGAGTAGAGTGTGTGGCCAATATAGGGGCCAATGGTCGTAGCCATGGAGGTGTCAATGGGACTCACTCACACTGCAATTAAGTCCAGTCAGCAGCCTTGCATAACCACTCACACTTGCACTCCCCTCTACACAACATACACACCCCTCTATACAACATATACTCCCCTCTACACAACATACACACTCCCCTCTACACAACATGCACTCCCCTCTACACAACATACACTCCCCTCTACACAACATGCACACCCCTCTACACAACATACACTACTCCCCTCTACACACCCCTCTACACAACATACACACCCCTCTACACAACATACACACCCCTCTACACAACATACACTCCCCTCTACACAACATACACTCCCCTCTACACAACAGGGGTGTGTATGTTGTGTAGAGGGGTGTGTATGTTGTGTAGAGGGGTGTGTATGTTGTGTAGAGGGGAGTGTATGTTGTGTTGCACTCCCCTCTACACAACATACACACCCCTCTATACAACATACACTCCCCTCTACACAACATACACACTCCCCTCTACACAACATGCACTCCCCTCTACACAACATACACTCCCCTCTACACAACATACACTCCCCTCTACACAACATGCACACCCCTCTACACAACATACACTACTCCCCTCTACACAACATACACACTCCCCTCTACACAACATGCACTCCCCTCTACACAACATACACTCCCCTCTACACAACATGCACACCCCTCTACACAACATACACTACTCCCCTCTACACACCCCTCTACACAACATACACACCCCTCTACACAACATGCACACCCCTCTACACAACATACACTACTCCCCTCTACACACCCCTCTACACAACATACACACCCCTCTACACAACATACACACCCTCTACACAACATACATCCCCTCTACACAACATACATGTACACTCCTCTTTACATATACACTCCCACACTCCCCTCTACATATACACTCCCTTTTAGACAGCATACACACTCCACTCTACACAGCATACACTCCCCTCTACACAACATACACACCCCTCTACATAACATACACTCCCCTCTACACAACATACACACCCCTCTCCTCTACACATCATACACTCCCCTCTACATATACACCCCTCTACATATACACCCCTCTACATAGCATACACTCCCCTCTACACAACATGCACACCCCTCTACACAACATACACTACTCCCCTCTACACACCCCTCTACACAACATACACACCCCTCTACACAACATACACACTCCACTCTACACAGCATACACACCCCTCTACACAACATACACTCCCCTCTACACAGCATACACACCCCTCTACACAACATACACACCCCTCTACACAGCATACACTCCCCTCTACACAACATACACACCCCTCTACATAACATACACTCCCCTCTACACAACATACACACCCCTCTCCTCTACACATCATACACTCCCCTCTACATATACACCCCTCTACATAGCATACACTCCCATCTACACAACATACACACTCCACTCTACACAGCATACACACCCCTCTACACAACATACACTCCCCTCTCAGGGGCGGATCCAGGAATTCTGGAAGGGGGGTCTAAGATTAAATTCACACCCCTCTACACAACATACACTCCCCTCTACACAACATACACTCCCCTCTACACAACATACACACTCCCCTCTACACAACATGCACTCCCCTCTACACAACATACACTCCCCTCTACACAACATGCACACCCCTCTACACAACATACATTACTCCCCTCTACACACCCCTCTACACAACATACACACCCCTCTACACACCCCTCTACACAACATACACACCATGCATGCTTCACAAGCTAATTAATTATTCATTACTTGGAGCCAAGGGGGGCTCTTTAGACCCCAAAGACCCCCCTGAATCCGCCCCTGCCTCTACACAACATACACACCCCTCTACACAACATACACTACTCCCCTCTACACACCGCTCTACACAACATACACACCCCTCTACACACCCCTCTACAAAACATACACACCCCTCTACACAACATACATCCCCTCTACACAACATACATGTACACTCCCCTCTACATATACACTCCCCTCTACACAACATACACACCCCTCTACACAACATATACTCCCCTCTACACAACACACACTCCCCTCTACATATACACTCCCCTCTACACAACATACACACTCCACTCTACACAGCATACACACCCTTCTACACAACATACACTCTCCTCTACACAACATACACTCCACTCTAAACAACATACACACTTTCCTCTACACAGCATACACTCTCCTCTACACAACATACACTCCCCTCTGTATAACATACACACTCCCCTCTACACAACATACACTCCCCTCTACATAGCATACACCTCTACACAACATACACTCCCCTCTACACAACATACACACTCCCCTCTACACAACATACACTCCCCTCTACACAGCATACACTCTCCTCTACATGTACACAACATACACTCCCCTCTACACAGCATACACTCTCCTCTACATGTACACAACATACACTCCCCTCTACACAGCATACACTCCCCTCTACACAACATACACTCCCCTCTACACAACATACACACTCCCCTCTACACAACATACACTCCCCTCTACACAGCATACACTCTCCTCTACACAACATACACTCCCCTCTACACAACAGGGGAGCTACCAGGGGTCTGATAACTGTGGAAATGTCAGCTCTCTTCTGCAGGCTGAGCCAACAGCCAGCCCCCATAAAAATAGGGGCCAATGGTCCTAGCCATAGAAGTGTCAATGGGACTCACTCACACTGCAATTAAGTCCAGTCAGCAGCCTTGCACAACCAGTGGTTCCAGATGGAGTTACCCAGACCCCTCACTGCCAGCAGGAGAGCTACAGCTGCCACATAACCAGGGGTCAATGTGACCTCCACAATAATGTCAATGGAAATGCCAGACAAAACTCACACTTTAAATGGAGTCTTCAAATACACACACACACACGCACACGCACACCACACGCGCACACACACACACACCTCTGCGCACTAGACACGCACATGCATAACTCATAATAACTACGTGAGCGCACTCTTTTAAAGTGTTTAGAATACCGGTACTCTACTCGCGCTTATGCGATGTGCTCAATCGGACTATGGAGTACTATTAAAACGATCGGACACTCACCAACATGTCATTGCCGACCTCCAATGAGTTAGATCGAGACTGTTGAAAAGTTATTCAGACGCGCCACATGCATATGGCTACATCTATTTTCGTATGCAGCTGATGCATTGAGGCCTGGAAACGAGAGATGGGCGGACATAAATTGCTAGGGTTACCGTACAATAAAACATATGTAGTATTGCCGTGTGAACGCACCCATATATGGGCATGGCGTACAGTTTAGGACCTAAACTATGGTTTAGGACCTAAACAAAGTGTTTAGGACCTAAACACTCGTCGTGTTCGGCGTACAGATAATTTTGTCAGAATCCGGACTCAGAAATTTCCGGATGTTGTTGAGACAGTGTTAGCCACAATGTATATAATATTATATGTACTGTATTTATGTTGTTTTGATTATTAATGATAGTAGCATACATTTATTATTACTTACTAGATGGCAGTCTGAACACCTGCCTTGTTAAATCAGTGCTTTAATAGGATTGAGCCCTTTTGAGCTGTCTTTGCTTGCTATGTTATCTTATGTATGTATTGTGTATTTAATAATTATAATATATAAATAACAAGATAAATCACCCTACACATAAGACAACTGCTAACTACAAAACATCATCTGGGAGGTTTATGGTGGAGCAGTAGGACCTTTTAAGGATGGCCCTGGCATTGGCCCTGACCAAAGCCAAACTGAGACGGCCATATAGGCTGCACAACATCTGGGATTTTTCATCGTTGGCCCAAACAGTAAGTCGCGATGCTAATTGGGACAAAGCTTGTCTTGCCTCTTTACCCAGTCCACAGACCCACGTTCGATGCCTGATCACATATAAAGATGCAGGCCCAAGCATATTTCTGTGTCATGTGTTCCACATTACATATATCCTATATCAACCATTTTTATGTAGGTGAAGGGGATGGGGGTGGGGGATGTACTGGCCAGCAATTCTCAACCTTTTTGCATGATGTTCAAAGCCATTCGTACCATCTAAGCTTAAGCGATCAAATTTTTACTGAAGATCAATCAACTATGAATATATATATTAGTAATACCGACCTGGCAGGCCGACATGACAGGCCGGCCCACAGGTCGGACCCCGGCCTGACTTTCGGCAACCCTGGTATACCTTATTATATCTGGCACTGGCGGAGCGGATTTTATTGTAAGGGGGGTGGGGGGCCAACTTAAGTTAAGGGAGGGGCAGCTTTCACATTTTTTGAGTCCCAAAACATAGCATAATTGATAGTACCATATAATACGACAAGAATTACTTGCTTTCACTATCTCAAACCAAATACTTCGTCCCAGTCCATTTTATATCGATCGTGGTGCCATGCAAATTTGAATTAGTATTCAGTATTATTTATTATTTACATGTAGGTCAGCCCAACTGCCGCTACCTCTGGTATCTTCAAATCCAAACTTGGTTAACGTTAGTAACGTTCGTACTACTTTTTTTGATGTTCGAGTAGTAGATTACATGGGATGTCATATTAAATAAATGAAATGATTGATTGACTGATTGAATATAACGACTATTAATAATGCGCCTATCATTGTTACGTGAGACCAGGGATTTGACCTTTATTAAATCATAGATTGACGGTGGTATACTGTGACTCAATAAGTCACAATCGTAGTTACTAGAAATTGTATTCACATGGTCTGTCAAAACTTGTAATAGTTACCTTTCATGTGGCTGATTATGTACACTGATAGGTGCATGGTCCTTGCTCTAGCGATCTGTGCATGAAATTAAGTCAATCGATCTCTTCTCGTCGATGCAGCTTGTTTGGAGGTGTGGGATCATGTATACATGTATTATGCAACACAAACAAGCTAGGTCCTGGCGGAAAAGGCAGCAAAACGGAAGTTTGGTAGGCTGTTTACAACAAAAGAGCTGTATGGAGTGGTCCAGGAAACTCAGGCGGGGAGCACTGTAGGCATATATGCATCACTAATCACCATACCAGTACATGTACATGTAGTGCATTTTAGTGAGAGTGTGTAGCATGCCCTGAAGGCTAACTATAGCTTGCCTTGATGTTGGAAACTGTCTGGCAAAGCCAGGACCAGTTGTGGTAACAATATACAGCGCTCACGAGTTATAAGCAGTTGACCTTGAATGGAAAAAAAACGATTATGCTAGCTTGCGTGATCTCCTAGCTACTGTTCGATTTCCACCTAGGCCGGTAAACACAAAGCTAAATCATGCACCTTGTCCTAGCTGATTACATACATAGATGTTGTGAATGGCTTACACGAATTAAGTGTAAGCACCCATCTAATTGCACAAGGCTTTTAAGTGAGACTGAAGGATAGTGCACTGCTATACTTATAACTTATGTTATGCATGCATGCATCCAGTTTTATAACCCTAATACACATCAAAGAACAAAAATTGCTTTATATGGGCTGATATCAGAGCAAGCAGCCCACTTATAATTACATAGTTTATTCGTAGATTTTGTAGCCATCCTATCAGTGTACATAATCAGCCACATGAGAGGTAACGAAGTTTTGACACACCACGTGAATACAATTTCTAGTAACTAAGATTTGTGACTTAAGTCGTCGACTTAAGTCACAATACTACCGTCAATCTATGATTAATAACCGGTCAAATCTCTTCGCTAGGTGGTTTGATAAAAGGTCAAACGCGTGGCCGGACTGTGGCCCAGTAATGATTTCACGCGTCAAATCCGTATAATAGTACAATGTGCGTTCATTAATATTAAAAGGAGGGGCAGAACGCTGACGTCACTGTACAAGTGAAATCGGGGCAAGCCCCCTCCAGCCATCCGGTTAATCCCTAATACATGTATTATATTTATTATCTCTGACACAACCGGTTGTGTATATTAGGTAAAAGCTGGATTTTAATAAATTAGCGGTTGATTAGTGCTAGCTATGCATGTACATAGGTGAATCAACACCTTTTGAAGCCGGCTTCTCTGGAAGAGAAGCCGGCTTCAAAAGGTGTTGAGTGGGAAATCGCAAACCATAAAATGTGCGTGACGTCATGGTACAAAATGATTAATTGAGCACTTCGAAAATCAATTCCCTTTATCGTACGTACGTGTAGCAGTGGCTGCACGTAACCATGACTGAGCGGAAGTCCTCGATAGCATGGATCTGCAAAAGCCTTCACCTGCCTAAACTCGAACGGTGAGCCATATAGGCCTCTCGATCAAAGCGGAGTACGTGCGCGCGCGTCGCGCGCGTTCTCACTCCCGCTCCCGTTAATAGTGGCATTGCGGTGTTCATGTTGCCTGTACTGTAACCAGAGATACGTTATACGTATCTATGCTGTAACTTAATTGTCTTCCCACCTGCGCGACGTAGGCCTTGCAGATAATACATACATGTAGTGTATATCTATGGCCAAACGTCAAGGCCTATCATAAAAGGAATGGAGTCGCGACCAGACAGTCCGCGCGTTGCTAACGATGTAGAACTATTAAAGTGTAGACTAGTGACTGGAGGGTGGGACGGGGAGATACTGAGGTGCACACGAGGTGCATCTCTGTTGTTCGCTTTTATCCACGTAGCAGAGGGATGGGAGAACGCGAACCCCATTGCCCCTTGCATTGAAAATGCATATCCATTCCTAAGGCTTGTGCCAAGAGTGCGTACGTGTGCGTGTGCGTGTGTGTGTGGGGGGGTGTTTGTGTGTGTGTGTGTGTGTGTGTGTGTGTGTGTGTGTGTGTGTGTGTGTGTGTGTGTGTGTGTGTGTGTGTGTGTGTGTGCATATACAGGCCACCATGCCTCTCTCCTAATGCTCACCACCACTCAGCTTTGTTACCCAGAGTATCCTAATGTTCTGTTATGAGAAGCAGAGACCTACACATGTGTGGTGTGTGGAGTACTATCAAGATATGGTTGCATGGGCTCATGTGTGCATGGGCTCATTTGTGCATGGGCTCATGCGTGCATGAGCCCATGTGTACATGGGCTCATGTGTGCATGGGCTCATGTGTGCATGGGTTCATTTGTGCATGGGCTCATGTGTACATGGGCTCATGTGTGCATGGGCTGGTAAATGTTGTTTTCTGATTTTTCTCCAGGAGCCCAGGTAGTTCTCCAGCCAGCGTGTTGGCAGACAGAACTGCTGAAGTAAGAAAAGAAGCACCATTAGCACCACACTTAGCACCACAAGCACCACATGTAACACCACTAGCACCACACATAGCACTGCACACATCATCATCACTGTATTCATTAGGGGGAGGGAGATAGGGAGAGGAGAGAGGGAGAACGGGGAAGATGAGAGGGGGAGGAGAGAGGATATATTGGAAGAGGGTCACTTACATATATGGAGGGGGGAGGGGGCTTACAGTAGGCAAAATTGTAATATGCAATTGAAGATCTACTTTCACAGGGAGAGAAGCCAGAAAAACCTGATGTTCCCCAAACACTACAGGTAAATGTGAAGCAGCAGGTCAAAGTGATTCATTTACATACAATACAAACACATGCACCCCTATGTATACTACACGTACATTAACACATACACTACTCACACGTGATGTACACAATGTGTTTAGAGCACTACTGTGGTTGCCCAGAGTAAGCCCGGGGATTCCCTGTCTTCAGTGTCACGTGATGTTGAATTGTGGACTATGAAGCAGACTGAGGTAACCATAGATACATGATATAATTAAAATAAAATTGGTGATTTAGGATTTCAGTTGAGGAAACAAGGAACATAAATTACATTTAGCAAGGTAGATTTGCTAAATAACGTAGGTCTGTAATATTTATAGATTTCTGAATGTATGATTTCCGTAATTCCTTGTTTCCTTACTTTACAACTGACATTCGATATGATATTCACTCATTTGTTTCTAATCTGAGTGTGGAGGGGGGGGAGGGGGATGGTGGGGGGTCTGTTCTCCAAAGGCACTTCTATGATTTCTGGCCATGCTGACAACTGTTTTCAAAAAAACATGTACATGTAGATCATCAACCACATACAAGTTTGGGCTTCCAAAAGCCTAGGACAGTTCATAAGGAAATGATATGAATATAAAGTTATACAAATGCCTCGCATTTGAATCGCGATAACTCCCAAACAACAATGATATTAACTTCCTATTTTCAACGCAATATTTATATATGCGAGTTATCATTTTCTCGTGAACTGTCCCATCTGTTGTAGGCATTACTTTAATTTTTGTATTTATAGATTAATTGCAATTATAATTTTACTACACTAATTGTTTGTACATAATAGTTATTCTGAAGCAAAAAATAAAATAAAATTGATTGGGCCAGTGGAGTCTTATTGTGGATTTAGAAGGGTTTCCCTTGACACCAGACCAAGTGGTGGTTGTGCCATGGACATGTATTGAGCTTCTTGAGCATGGTCCCTCGAATACACACCACTGAGCCTTGCAGCAAAGAGAAGGCACATCTCAGCCACATGATGGTTAAGCTATAGGCCTGGTTCCATTTAGCAGGCGCTTATAGCTTGTCGTGGCTTGAAGGCCACCAGTGCAAGTGAGAATAAGTGAAGTGAAAGAGGCATGTTCGACTTCACGGATACAGTGGTCATTTCCCCTCTCATTTTCATGGCTACGGTAGCATGCAGGTAGTGGGCCTTTTTGGTTCATGAGGATTAAAAAACTTTTACATAAATAATATTTCCGTTTGAACCGACACCCCCATCAATTATGGACTTTAGCTTAGGCAGGGCGTTGGTATTGAAGGATCTCATATCCATGCATTTCATCCTGCTTTATGATAAGGTCTACTAGAAGCTGTGATACTCAGAGGTGGAGAGGTGAGAAGGGTTAGGTAGGCCCAGGCCTCTCTCCAGATCAGGGGGTGCTGCATGACCAGTGAGGGAAGGAATAACATTGAATCTTTGAGTGGTTATAAAAGATGGCCAATGTTGGGGGACCTGACAAACTTGTTGGTTCTAGTGCTATCGCATAACTGCTAACATGCTTCAATCGTGACAAAGATACAATTCAATAAACCTCTTATCTGAGCGAATCTTATCTTATCAGAGCGAATCTTATCTTATCAGATCTGGAAGAAGGAAACGGAGAAACTTTTTGTAAGGTTCGAGTGTGGGAATGATTGCAGCTCTATCCAAATATGCTCACTAAAGTCGAATTGATTTCTTGAACCTAATGTTATTAAAGATTTACCTTCTCCCTCCCCCATCCCTCTCCTCCTCCCCCATCCCTCTCCTCCTCCGCCATCCCTCTCCTCCTCCCCCATCCCTCTCCTCCTCTCCCATCCCTCTCCTCCTCCCCCATCCCTCTCCTCCTCTCCCATCCCTCTCCTCCTCTCCCATCCCTTTCCTCCTCTACCTTTCCCCTTTCCCCCTTCTTTCCCCTCTCCTCCTCTGGTTGATTTTTAATTATGATGAGTTGTTTAGCTTCAATGATAATTCAAGTTACGTAAAAGTAGTTATGAAGGGGAGGAGTGACAGCACGCATTTACATTGCACTGATAGGTGGTATACCTGAGGAAGGGAAAGAGGGAGGGAGGGAGGAGGGAGAGAGGCGGGAGAGAGAGAGTGAGGGAGAGAAAAGATGGGAAAGAGGGAGGGGGAAGGGTCTTTGTAAAACTGATACCAATGGCACTTTTGCATTTACAATGTTCAGATTGAGCAAGCTTTCCAGATTGCAGTAGACACGGCACTAGGTGCAGCGAGCTTGGAACCTCATAGGAGGGACGTAGAAGCCTATATCAATAAAGTGAGCTGGTTGGTGTGTGGTCACATGGCCCTTGCACTGGTCACATGACCCTTGCACTGGTCACATGACCCTTGCACTGGTCACATGACCCTTGCACTGGTCACATGACCCTTGCACTGGTCACATGATCCTTGTACTTGGTTTTACATGTAGGCCTTTAGCCTTCCAGAGGAGACCAAGACAGGGCTATGGCAGAAGGCCCAGGCCAAGCAGGTAACTAGATTTTTTTTTGCTATCCCTCAATTGTGGGGTGTTATCGGACTTGAAGAAACATGTCTTTATATCTTCTAGCAGACCATGTTGTTAATAAATGTTGTTACATGTACTGTTTTTACCAAGTCATGCTGAATTTTTATTTAAAGTGCACTGATAGTCTCTCTGTCTGTGTTTCCTTTTTGGAGGGTTTGGCCAGGTCATTTTATAATTACTCATCTTCAATGCGGAGGCACTAATGGGCTCACTTAATTGATTTAGATGTCTTTGTGTGTTATGTTTAGCTTTGCACACATTCATGCACTCCTTTGCACACATTCATGCACTCCATCTGTACTGTTATTGTGTGCTTACATGTGTGCTTACATGTGTCTGCTTATGGAGGGAAAGGTCCACCAGGGACAGTTGGACAAAGTGGCATGTGCACAAGACCGTTATTTTTTGTGAGGCTGGGGGGGGGGGGGGGGGGGGGGGAGGAGGAGGAGGACGAGGTTTTTGCACCTGGCACCTGGAGTTAAAATATATAATGGGATGTCCTGTGCCATACTGTAGGTAATGGAAAATTACTTATATAGCTATGGCATATTTAGTTAATTCAAAATTATGTGCTCCATAACAAATAGGGGAACTTGTGTTCCATAAATGGAGAACATTTGCAGCTCTTGGAAAATTGAAGAAAACTTGAAATACTACTCACAAACCCAGCTTTGCTGAATAATGTCCCATTAGCAAGCCATTGTTGATCCTGAATGTCTAAATCCATGTCAACAACGTAATAATACATGCAAGGTGCATATCTGGCTGTGTGCATATCTAGCTGTATACATATCTAGGTGCAATATTTGATGTTATCATGGCCAACCCTGTATGTGTGTGCATGTGCAACGGTTTAATACTAACCTATTTTGTGCATTCTGTGTCAGTATGCAGGGTTAAAGCTATGTGGAAAGCTCATCAGTGCTCGTGATATTCCAGCCATGGATGCTAATGGTTCGATGGCCAGCAAGTTGACCATATACCATAGATGATACTAAACTTTCATTTCAGGAAAGAGTGACCCGTATTGTGTGGTGGGCATTATTTCAGAGAATGATAGGGATAGTGAAAGTGTCAAGCATCATACTAAATTGAAATTTTTTTTTACCTCAACCATCAAGATGGCTACATTGGAGCCAGTATGGAATGAGAAATTTGAACTGTGAGTGCATTTCACACACTGGTACACATCCAACTGCTTCTTAAACGTTAGCAGCAGCTGCCCAGCTGATACGTTTCTCCTCTCAGGCCCATCCACGATTGTGCTGGGGAGGTCCTGTTGATTGAAGTGTGGGACAGCGATAAGCAGGGCGTGGGTGCATCAGAGATCAAGGGGTTCAAAGGATTTGGAATGTGAGTTGGGGCTGCTGAAAATGTCCAGCAGATGATTTTGATTGTAGCTGCAAAGTTTGTTTACACATTGACTAAGTGTATTCATACACAGGCTCCACACTACTCATGCAAACGTATGGCATGTGTAGCTGATTCAAAACTATACATTGTATGTTCTACAACAAATAGGGCAGTGTGTAGTCCATAAATGGAGAACATTTTCATCAAATGATGCAAATATGTAATGCCTGCAATTAGTACTTTGTTTATGCTTTGCGCTACAATCCTTTTCCCTAATAATCCTGTTTAATAATCCTACTAATAATCAATCACATTTCTACTAACCGTACTAAGGCTGTTGAGTGTAGGCCAAGTGCCTGGGTACATACCAGACCCTATTGGGGAGGGTGTGGGAGAAAAATGTGCTTTGGTCTTACTTTGATGAGAGATTTAATGAAGAAATGTGCATTTGTGTGCCCGCCACAAAAGAAACACAAAAGAAAACATATGATAAATCTAAATCACTTTTATAAATTACTTGTGAAACAAGTAATTAATAACCATATCATTACAATTGAAATTTAAATGAACAATGAAAATAAATATGACTGAAAAACGTGCTAAAATGTCAGTGCTCCACTATCAAACCCTAGACCACATCGCTGCTGAACTGCTTCTATCTCTTGAACCAGTGAGGTATTTTCATTCTCTACTTGCTGCATGTTGTGCTGTATCATAAATGATCGGCAAACGTGCAGTTTCTTCTTAGCAGCAGCATGGGGCACAGGTCTGTTGTCTGCTTCACCACTGTGAGCAGTTAGCTTTGCAAGAGTGACATTTGTTCTCACTGTCATTACTAGTAGCTAGTAAACTCTAGTAATCTCTGGCTGGGCACTATAATCGTGGTCTAGATTGTGGTCGATATTGTCATTTCTACGTGTACAAAAATTATATGCAGTTATACATTGTATCTAGGACTGAATGCATGGAACTTATTGTGCCTGTCAAAAAAGAAAAGACATTTGGGGCCAGGCCATGATGATGCCCCACCCTCCCCCCAACATGGCTAATCCTCTTTGCTCTGTGCACACATGGATGCACAGTTGATGGGCATCATTTAGATTGAAGATGTGCTGTTCCGACTAATTATAAGACCACACACTCCCTTCAATGTGTGTGTGTGTGTGTGTGTGTGTGTGTGTGTGATAACTCACATCCTCATTATTTTTAAAGATTTAAATGATCCCTCATAATTAATAATGGAATATTCTTTCATTATAATATTCCTTCATTATGATTTTTCTCCTCCAGATATGTCAAAGATTTGAAACCGCACACAGATGACTTCATAGGATGTGCTTTTCTCAATCTGAAGGATATTCCACCTCAGGGGGCACCTCTGACCCTTGAACTTTATTCCCACACAACCAAACACCATCGTGGAATTATTTCAGTAAACCTTTCCATAAAAGGACAGGTAGGTGTCGGAGGAGAAAGCCATCCTATTTTTTTACACATGTGTGCTGTTTAACAGGAGGAAGGTAATGTGTCACTGGTCACCAAGCTGGATCAATACATGCTTCTATTTAAAGCACTTGTGATGCACGAGGCCAAAAAAGTATGTGAAATAAGTGAAACTGCAACTCCACAGGTCCATTTTAACTTTAGGACGATAAAAGCTTCCAGAGGCACTGGAGTGCTGAGATGAGTGACAAGGCCAAAGAGCTTCTCTTCCTTCATGCCTCTTACTATGGCGTCAGTAGACTCCAGCAAGCTGCCATGTGAGTTGCATGAAATGGCAGTGAATGGTAGAGTGATCACAGCTTGTCTACACACATGTGCATCCATGCACATCCATGCACACCCACATACACACCCATGCACACCCACATACACACCCATGCACACCCACATATGTACACACCCATGCACACCCACATACACACCCTTGCACACCCACATACACACCCATGCACACCCACATACACACCCATGCACACCCACATACACACCCATGCACACCCACATTCACACATGTGCATCCATGCACATCCATGCACACCCACATACACACCCATGCACACCCACATACACACCCATGCACACCCACATATGTACACACCCATGCACACCCACATACACACCCATGCACACCCATGCACACCCACATACACACCCATGCACACCCACATACACACCCATGCACACCCACATTCACACCCATGCACACCGCATACCCACATACACATCCATGCACACCCATATGCCTGTGCACACATGTGCACACATACAACCGTGCATACCCACATACACACATATGCACACACATATGCACACATATGCACATATGCACATCCATGCACATGCATACAATACACTCACATGCACACATCAACACCCATGCACACAGCCACCTTTCTGTTCTCTTTGACTACCACATGGTACTAGGTATCCAGCCATACCAACTTCTTCGGCTATTGGATAGTTACCAGAAACTGTTGCCAACGACAACAGCTTCCACAGATAGCTCATCCGAAATGCCTATAGACCAGGTTGACAAATTACTGGGTGTGCTTGAAAGACTGCATACAGAGGTTTTTCGTGTCCTTTGCAACCACCTCATCCTCATGGACATGACTACCACCAGTGGTGTTGAGAGCCTGACATGGTGGATACAGTAGGGAGATCATCCAGTTATTGTAACTTCACCTCACATGCTGCTTTTCAAACAGAATAATGATGAAGTTGTACCAGCTTGATGACCTTGTTGCTGGACTACCAGCTGATCGCAGGTGTTTGAAGACTACTTTAGAGGCTTCTATTCAGGTTGCTAGAAGTCAATCTGACCACCTCCCTCCCTGCCTCTCAGTCCCTCCCTTCCACTCCCCCTCCCCCCCCCTCTCTCTCTCAATATCCCTCTCTTGATTTCTCTCTTCTTCCTGTGCTTTTAAGTGATGTGTCCAAACTCCTCTTCTTCCCTCACAAATTAGTATCTCCCTCACCCCATCATCAATATATCTTCTTTCCTTACTTGTTGACACACCACTTTCCTCTTTCCATTGCAGTCATCCATTAACAAGTGGTATATGGTGTCTTCAGAAAATGCTAGTCTGGGTTCCAAAGTAATATCATTGGTGTGCATCAAATAGATTACCATAATATATGTTTTCTATATCAGGGGTCTTCTGTGTCGAAACTAAAGGCTTTGTCTGAGTCATGTATGAGCCTCTGTGAGACTATCCAGAAGTCCATACAACCTGCAGTCAAAAAGCTGTATGTGAACCTGAATGTTAATTAACCATTCAAACATTGACTTATAATGGTTCTTTCAGAGCCGACGTGGACTATCTTGTCTGCTACTTTGCCTCCCTGGATAAACAGGTATGCAATAATATATTTCCTTGGGCAGCGTACTTACTGAGCTGTCTGACAAAACCACTACACTGATCTGTGATTGGCTGGCTCTCTGTATACTGTACAGCTCTCTCCTGCTGTGATAGAGTGTTTGGAGGGTTGGAGCAGCCTAGATAAGGAAGCTAGCAGCACCGTATATGTGATCTATTTAAACATCAAGCAAATGTGTGACATAGCCAAGCTGGCAGGAAACGACCAAAGAGGTGACAATTTGTATTTCATTTTATTGGAGACAAAACTGGGTGTAATGTATTTGTGGAGGCTTTTAGTATTACTGTATGGTTGATTAAATATTCAGTGACTAATAACTTTGTGATGTAAGGTCAAATTTTTGTGTCGGAAACATTTGATAGAGAAGGCAGATCTTAGAAGATTGAAAACTTGAAAACCTCCATAAGCCCATTTTTGTCATCCATATGTTTGTGTGTATGTGTGTGATGTATGTGTATGTGTGTGATGTGTGTGTTCACATGTGATGTACATGACCATATATGGTGCATGTGTGACCATACATGACCATGTGCAGAGCACCAGCTACTTAACTACCAACGTTGGTTTAAGAATATGGTTCCAGTCTGGCTGAAGGTTGCCTTTGTCAGTTGTAAGGAGAGGATTGACAAAGCAGTTCAAGCAGACAAGGTACAAACCAAAGCATTTCAAAAGTGTTATGTCACTTGGCTGGCTACATTAAATTGACAATCACATATTTATTTGTTTGCATTTCTAAGCATGTACTTTTGTCCTGACACACAGTGCTACATGCATGTTTTAACACCAAGTGCTACATGTATGTCTTAACACCAAGTGCTGCATGTATGTCTTAACACCAAGTGCTACATGTATGTTTTAACACCAAGTAACATGTATGTTTTAACACAATGTGCTACATGCATGTTTTAACACCAAGTGCTACATGTATGTTTTAACATACAAAGCTACACACGTGCTCTCTCAGTTAATATGCATTCCTTCTAGTCCAGCATATTAAGTGTCCAACCATCCCCACTCAGTTTGTGAGCATCACTAATGAAGTCGGGTATTCATCATCCCTGGTGGACTCCTTAACCTTCCTTTACCAAATGGTGGACTTCTGGCACCACTTGGGATGGACGTCTGCAGATGAGATTGATGCCATTTTGACAGACCTTGTCAAGGCAAGAAATAACAAGCAACCGATATGCTTGTAATGATTTCAGGATGTTTGAAATAATAACCAACTCTTGCACCTAAAAGGCTATACTCTGATTACATTTGATTCTAGTTGTATTGTTTTACACTTTGAAAATCCCAAAATTTTACTTAGACTGCATTAATGTTGATCAAACATCTATAGCAGATTAGCTTACTGTGCTTTGGCACACATGCACACACTTCACAGTACATCACAGAGGCAGCCTCGTACTATGTCGAACAAATCTACACACAAGCCTGCAACATTGGGCAGCATACCTCAACAAGGAGGCCCAGCCACACCCCCACAGACAAGGGCAAATACCAATTCAATGTCAACACACAGCTCTGTGTGCTTCTAAACAATGTGCAGCATATGCAGCAGTCTTTATTACCTCAGCTACCAGTCCCCAGTCCTCACGAGCCTCAATTGACAATGTCATTTGACTGGATACAGAAAGAAAAATACGTTGGAGATCAGACAAAAAAGGTTGTGTTGGGAATTGTGGCAAGAGGATCCGATGAAATCCAGCAAAAGATATCTAATATGGGCAGGCAGCTTGGAGAACAGGTATATGTGAAGTTAACTGTCTTGATTTTCAATTTTAATTTCTCCTTAAGTTCATTCCAACCATACAAAATTTTACTGCTGAGGTGTTAAAAGTTGATGAAGGGATTAAAACAGAGCAAGTAAGTACTGATCCTATGACAGATTAATATCCAATTTTATTGAATCATCTTTAACTTAGTCTTCCCTCCACCCTGTAATCTTCAATGTTTCATCCTGCTATAGATCCAGGAGTGGGGGGAAGGGGAGAGGAATTGATCAGCTAGGGAGGGAGGTATGACTTCTAGGGCAGGGAGATATGACTTCTAGGGCAGGGAGGTATGACTTCTAGGGCAGGGAGATATGACTTCTAGGGCAGGGAGATATGACTTCTAGGGCAGGGAGATATGGCTTCTAGGGCAGGGAGATATGACTTCTAGGGCAGGGAGGTATGACTTCTAGGGCAGGGAGATATGGCTTCTAGGGCAGGGAGGTATTGCACCTCCCCTGCACAGCAAGGGGGTAAGCACTGTGAGTTATTGGGGGTCCCCAGCCACTTTGCAACTCGAGTCAAAAGCAAACATGCTAGTAATGGTTGCCTGGCACTGGCGTCAATTATAATACTATATTTTAGTATGCATATATGGAATTTGGAAAAAATTACATAATCCTCACATACAGGGTGTTCCTCAATCAAGGAAAAAATTGACCACAAACAGCTAATTAACTAATAATTTTACAATGGCCCCCAAATCAAGTACATTGCGAAAATCTAAAAATCAAGATTTCAATTTTGAATAACTTCTAAACGGAAGTGGTTAATTAAATACAATTTGCAGCTTTTAACTAACCGCCCACCCTACATTTATTAACATAATTTGGCAAGTTATTATTATTAAAATTCCAGAAAATGTTGGAGCTTTTGGACGCCTCTAAAATGATGTTTTCGATTAGGGGTTATTGGTCGTTTTTATAATTTTAATTTCTTTGATTTTATTTAATTAATAGTTAAGTTAATATTTAGTTTGTTTACAAAATTTAAGCCTGCATCATAAGAGCATTTAGCAACAATTATTAACTGTTTGTGGTCAATTTTCCTTGATTGAGGAACACCATATATATGTCAAATCCAACACTTTAAAGAATTCTGAATCATCAGATTGGAGCTCTGCACAAGACCCTCTCTATCATGCAACAATGTAGGGATGGTCATCACCATGTGGTCAGCTGGTGTGTGTGTGTGGTTTTATTTTGGTGGGGGGGGGGGGGGGGGGGGTGAAATAAATAAGGAGTCTAGATATTGAGTCCAAGATGACTTTATACAGCCACATTCTCTTACGTGATAACAACCACAGCTTTTTGGGTGTGCATTAATTAGGTACAACTTCAATATTCTTCCAATGCATAATATCACCAACCATCCCTTTCATTACTTCCTCATGTTTATTTACCTTGACATCCCCAACAAACAGCAATGTTTGTTTAATAATAGACAAAGTCTTTACTACATCTTATACAATGTCCTTTGTCCCATTGATCTGCTACAACTCGTATTTGTTGCAAGAGAACAAGAACATATTAGCAATAAGATCAAGAACATACTAGCAATAAGGTCACGGTAGCAATGAAAGAGTACTAATTCAAAATCAGGATTTCAGGGTGCTTTTTAATTATGTAACGGCGCACAATACATCTGGCTCCATTAAAATTTTTCTGAGCTTAGAAATACAAGCTGGCATTTATGACATGAATGATTATGAAGCATTATATTCAAATTGTGTCAGAAGTCTATAGAGCAGTGTACTTCTAAGCTCAGAAAAACTTTAATGCAGCCAGATGTATTGTGTGCCATTACATACATGTAATTAAAAACCACACTGAAATCGTGATTTTGAATTAGTACTCTTTCATTGCTACCTTGACCACAGAATTTTTTATTGCCTATATGATCTGTTCTCTTGCAACAAATACGAGTTGTCAGATCAATGGGACAAAGGACATTGTATAAGATGTAGTAAAGACTTTGTCTATTATTAAACAAACAATGTCAAGGTAAATAAACATGAGGAAGTAATTAAAGATGTATGCACATGTATTTTTAACACAGATACCATCAGGTAACGTATACTTGTATAGACAAGGGGTCGGCACACTATACTCACTTGGATGTCAGATTGGTTTTGCATGTAGTAATGAAAGGGAATGGTTGTTTGAGTTTGAGTGATGATATTATGTAAGTAATGCATTGGATAAATATTGAGGTTTACTAATTAATGCACACCCAAAAAGCTGTGGTTGTCATCACGTAAAGAATGTGGCTGTATAAAGTCGCCTTGGACTCAATATCTAGACTCCTTATTTATTTCATTTCTTCCTCCCCCTAAAAAAACACACATATACATATACAAATACACGCACACACACACACACACACACACACACACACACACACACACACACACACACACACACACACACACATACACAAGCTGACCGCATGGTGATGACTATCCCTACATTGCTGCATGATAGAGAGGGTCTTGTGCAGAGCTCCAATCTGACGATTCAGAATTCTTTATCAAAGTGTTGGATTTGACATGTATTATTAAGGAGTGCTAGAGATCACCAACCTGATATGTCAGAGAATGCTGCTGCATTGTTTTATACATATACAAAGCCTAAGGCATTTACTAGTCCATATAGCTCCTGAGCAGCAAACTATTGAAGATGATGTATTTTGGCTCCTTGCCATATTTTTTAATTATTTTTATTTGTATCAAGTAGCTTAGCAGCATAATTTTCATCTGTATTAATACAATATTCCAAATACAGCCAGAGGTCCCTAGATAACGTAGCGGATCCAGAATTCAGTAACTCACTAAAAAGGCAGATCCGACTGCTGGTTTGGGTGGTATTAGCATACATGTTATGATTAGCTCGACTGACTCACTGCAAAAAACAAAGAGTGAGATTTAATCTTCAATAGATTAAACCACAGTCAAAAACGATTTAATCTAATCAATTTACGATTGTGGTTTAATCTTCAATAGATTAAATCCACTCTTTGTTTTTAGCAGTGCTGGAAGACGATCCACTAGCTGGGCTACCGATCCGATGACCACAAAGGATCGATTCAATAGGTATTATCACAGCGAAAGACGATTATGTAATTTTGTCCAATTTGGCGTTCCATACACATTCACTACTGTACTTACTTGTCACTTAAGACAACATCAAGATACATTTCCCCATACACAAGAACATTGGGTCTTTAAATAGTATTCATATTCATTTTTTAACCAATTTGTTGGTCAAGAGAGGTTGACAAATCAGTATCGGTAAACACTGCACTGCCCTGCAGATAGTGAACATGATGAGATTGTGAACCTTATGTGTACAAATTAAGACAAACCCACTGACTTCTAGTTAATTCATATAATTATATATAATTATATTTATAATATATAATTATATATATATATATATAATAATTATAATATATAATTATAATTATATATACTTTTACTTTGTATAATGATGTCAGTTTGGAAATGAGGTTGATTTGCTGACTATTTTATTCATGAACAAATGCATAGAGGTGTGGCCTACAGAGGCGTGGCTGTCAAAATCTTGTTGCAATGGCTCTATTATATTTAAGTTGCGTATTACTTCATTTCTTCACTGCCACACATGCACATTTATATATGCACCCAACAGTTCACACCCCCAATTCACATAATTTATAAATTGACCGTTTTACCATTCATATGATCTCTGACAAGTTGCTATTGTTGGGGTGGGGATTAGCTCAAAATCAGCCCCTTGCCACTCCCCCTTTCTATGTGTGTATACAACGAATACCAATGTACATGTATATTGACAGGAACAGGATGTTAGTTTTGTGGTACAATTGTTGGAGTTAATTTGATGTATAATTTCAGGCTCTGGTTCCTCTTGAAGACTACCTCAGCACCAACCTGAAGACCCTCAGCTCAAACCTGCTGTTGTCTGTCTTCAAAATGTAAGTAGTGTTATGCCATTGCCTCAGTAGGGGTCATGTGACCTTTATTATGTCCCCATTCCAGTTTGCTTGAACATATCTGGATAGCAACAGTGGATGCTTTGGGCAAATCTGTTTCCACCATACCCAAGAAACCAAACCAACAGTATCTCTACCAAAGGCTTCATGATGCTCTGCTGTTCCTTAATGAATTTTTCAATGCTGGAGGAGAAGGTCTCACTGGTGAACACCTTGACTCTTCACAATACAAGGTTAGAATATACCAGTCATGACCGTCCACCCTTTATTGTCTTGCATAACCCTCAATCTACTATCACATGATTATTCTCACATGACCTTCACTGTCACATTATTATTCAGTGTCACATGACCTCCATTGCCACATGATCCTTCTGTATTACATGGCCCTATACATTCACATGACCCTTTATTGTCACATGTCCAGTCACATGACCCTCCACTGTCACATGATCCTTAATTGCCACATGACCATCCACCTTTTTCACCTAAGGCCCTACTTGATCAGTTGGAGCTGATGTGCCTGTCCACCAGGGACCTGGTCCTCAGGTGTTGTGCAGACCTTGCAGAGCAGCAGGCAAAGGCTGTGGGCTCCCCTGAGCACAAGCTTGGGGAGCTGACCCTCAGTGTTGGGTACATCAAAGAGGCAGGTAACATAGAAGTCACCATCTTCCAAGGACGCAACCTGCCTGGACTTGACAAGAGTGGTATATTACATACATTATTTGTTCTGGGTCCATTTTACATGGCTCTTCCTCAGATTTGAGTGACCCCTACGTAGAACTGGCCCTCCTACCCGAATTCCATTTTCAAAAAAGTTCCAAGAAGACCAAAACACCAGTCCAGCATAAAACCCTGAACCCCACATTCAATCATGAATTCGTGCTGTGAGTAAAGGAATGTGTTGTTTGGACCTTGTTCCTATTCCCTATGTGTTCAGGGCTGCATCCCAGGAGAGCATGGAGCGAAAAGGCACCATCATGGTACTAGGTGCCTATGACCACGATGTTGTAGGAAAAGATGACTTCATGGGTATCTGTGTTGTTCTGTGCAATAGCATCCCTCAGATTTCCAACAAGTCATCACTACTTGATGACAAGTCCCCTAAACGCATGAATTTGACTCTTCCTTTGTTTCACATCGAGGAGTCTGTGGCATTACAAGAGCTGGCACTTCGACATCAGCTCTCTGACCATGAAGCTATTGAATTCCTTAACGTCCTAAGCAAGAGCTACCACAAGCAGAGCCACACTCCTCTTTTGGCAAGACTGTCTTTGAAGCCCCCTAGCTTTAACAACTGAAATTCTATAAACTAAATAGGTAATACCCTTGTTTTGTGCTTTTCCTTCAAATTATTGATGCGCACTGCACATGCACAAATAAGCATTTCTTATTGCTGAAATTTTAAGCGTGTTCACAAATAGTGGATCCACACTGGTCTACATCTATTGTCAAGCTGTCCACATCTTTTCTCAGTTATATTCACAATACATGTAGTATCATTAAAATCATAATAACGACTATTTATTATTATTATTTAGATAGTACATGTTAAACACAAATTTCAATATTGAACTAGTAAACTATGTAACTATGTATGAGTCAACCATCTAAGTAGAGGTCTGAGACTTTAGCACGGGGACCTGCCCTTGCAAGAAATGCTCTGGCATTCGAGCGCACAAGGGAAAGGTTTAGTCTCGAATAAATGCTGTCCAGAGTGGTGGAAGTGGAGGAGTTAACCTGAACTGAAAGGCGGGAAGCAAGTTTCTTGAAGGTGTCAGAGGCAAGTTGGCCCCATGCCCCGAATGATCCAACACTTCAGAGTAGGGTTAGATTATTAAAAGGCCAAGGGGTGTAGTATATCGATTATAAAATGTACAGGGGGTATAGATTATTACCAGGTGAAGGGTATACATGCATGTAGCTTAGATGATTGGCCGGTACCGGTAAAGTGGTATGGATTATTAAAAATTATCTTAAAAAGAAGGACCAAAACACAAGGTCTAGAGTGAGTAGTCTTGGATGTGTTCAACGCTCACTAATGGCCACAACTGGGAATGATGTATGTGGACAAACAGCTTTTCAGCTATGCTGCTAGATGAATTGAAAGAAGGCGACGCGGCTCTCTTTTTCATCAACACCCGACACAGCTGGCGATGAGCAGGTAGATACGGTACGTAAGGCACTTTAAGTCCACCTATGTACCTATATACGTACCACCGGGGAGAATTTCACAGTTAAAAATAAATTGGCAAACCACGCAACCTTACCTGAAGTACGACCTGTATACGTCTGAAGCGGACATAAGGTCTTCTAGCTCTTTCAACTTGTCGCTATATTCTCTGCATGTACTGGTGTGCTGCAAAATGCATGAATTTATACGATGCATGTATTCAACTGATAACAATTCAACTCAGTGACAGTGTCCTTTGCATGTTTATTTACCTTCCAGGAAACCTTGGTTCTGTATGGTTGATCAATACTTTCCCGAATAGCCGAAATTAAAGTCTTCAAGGACAGGTAATCCTTCAAATTCTTCAGTTCGATACATACTTTGATAGTGTGTTTAATCAAAGTGACCTTTGTCAGTACAGGCGATCATCGCAAAACATTCGGTAACTCGATGCACACATGCATAAATAAAATTCAGTCTCACTTTGTAGCTCTCGGAATATTGCTGTGAAAAGCAACCGGAAGTGAATGCGTTCTTTAGGGACTCGCAGTAGCGTAATATTTGTTGGGCAAGCGGTAGTGAACGGACCTGCGCATCAGGAACGCTCAAATAGATGACCAACTCGGAATGAGGGACGCGACCAAACAGCTGGAAGGTTCGCTGCGACAGTCTTTTCAGCGTAGCAAAGTATGTGATCAATCGGCTAATTTATTATAAAAGCGAGAGAATAATACCTGTTTGCGTGGTTCTTGGCACTCTGCAGGGGTATATTCCAACTCATCAAATCTGAATATCTCTGGGGCTTTAATCACATGCAATTCACATGTGGTCGATCGATAAATTTAGACCAATGCTGCAATGCATCCCTTACGAGAGAAGGGGGAGAGCTCTCTATCTTCGTTCGCACCCGATCAATCAAGATTGCGACATCCTCCTTCGCTGCGGGCGTCCAGAATTGCGCGACAGTCAAATTTTGAACCCATTCTGCGACGCTCATGCCATCCAAAGCGTTGCTCCGCATTCGTAGCGCGTCTGAAGTAGAAGCACACAGACTCGACTCCAGCGCCTTGGTAACCAGTATATGTATAATAGTGATTCTCGTCGCTGGTTAGACCTACCTTGATTACAGCCCTCTGTACTGGCGTAACAAAGCACTCTTCATAGGCCTCGCTTGAAACGACAGGCCACCAGTGCGTGCAAGTGTCGTCGACGCTTATTGGAGCCGCTTCACTGGATTCGTCGCAGAGACGCTCGATGAGACGAGTGGTGATTCGCGGCCTGGAGCGCAGCCACGACGCGGCTACAGGAACAGCTGCAATGTCCTTGAGCTTTAAAAGAAACACGGCTGCCCACATGTAGGAAGCCGGAGAATATGCTCAAATTCTATCAGTCGCATATACACCGCTCACGCGCGTACACATGGTGAAGTAGCTGCTGAGGAGCGTTGCGTTTCTGCGCGGCTCCAGGTCATGCGGAAACGAGAACCTGCCACCTTCAGCCAACTTTAGCTCTAGCATTCTCGCGAACAGTTCGTTCACCGTACTGAACTTCTCATGGATTACCATGCATGTATACATGGACGGCGTTTACATTTGAATAGGATTTTTATGCTTACTATCCGTGGTTGAATCCAGTAATCCACATCGTCCCAAAACGAAGGGGCTTTCTGTATACATGCATCGTTGTGATGCATGCATGTCAGTGTTGAAACGAAGCACTTAAATCTGCATCATGCATGCATGCAGCCATACAGGCAGGCTAACGGTATGCATAGGCTTACTTACTTGCCTGGAGATATCGGTGAAGCATCTGAAAGCGAATTTCCAAGACGTAATGGCGGCCAAAGATGCACAACGTTTTCTACACCAGGATATCAGTAAACAAGGTGGCACGTGCATGTGCAGCTTCCGACCAAACCGACCTCACCGTACTGGCGCTTCTGTCTGCAACTGTGCTAGTGCGGCAATAGAACACGTTCTTCCAGAAATGGTTGTCAGAACAGACTATGCTCCATCTGCGACACACGCTCGCACATGCAAGCATTTCTGCAGTGAATTACTTTATTTGGATGGAGGCATATTGGCGGGTACAACATCACCTTTTAGATTTAGCAAAGAAAATAACTGAATCAAAACGTCTTCTGGGAGTGATTCCATGGTTTATAGTGGTTTTCCAAAGAAAGCGATACTGTACTACCTGCAAATCAGTAAAATAATTATAAACATAATTACTCCCTTTCATGTGACGTCACAAGTCACGTAAATTAATAATAAAGTTGCCATGAATATTATCAAAACGTCTTCTGCGAGTGATTCCATAGTGTAGTGGTTTTCCAAAGAAAGCGATACTGTACTAAAACGCGCATGCGTATTGCCTGCAAATCACTATATACCTAATCATTATTTTTTTAATCAATTATTGTTACACCCTACGTACATGTAGCTAGCCCTGCGTTATTTCGTCACTTTGAAAAATTCACACATTTATGCATTCATGCAAAACAGACTAGTGTTATTTTGTGGACTCAACTGACTAACAGAGCTATAGGCCCTTACGGGTTTCCTAAATTGTTATTAATTGATTGGTACCAGTGTCCGCGCGCCCGATGTATATGCAGGTACCGGATTATGTTTGTATTAGCATGTTAGTAAATATTCACTACAGGCGGATTCTTAATGTTTACATCCCGGTAGTACTCGTATTAGCATGTTAGTAAATATTCACTACAGGCGGATTCTTAATGTTTACATCCCGGTAGTACTCGTGTCTACACTGATACAGCCGACGAGAACAACTAGCCATATAGAGAAGTTCCAATGCTGCTTTGAAAAGGCAACGCGTGCTATGAGGCCTGTTTTACGCGCGAACGTACCTGCATGCAGCTGCAAAAAGCCGGGAAAGGTCACCTTATTTTCTTACTTGTGTTGTTGTACTGAGCACTTTAATGATGCTGGTGATTTGAAAGGTCTCTTGCTGTACAGGAAAATCATTTAAAATGAGTAATAAAAAAATAATGGGTAAAATTATAATAGACATTCTTCACAAGTGTGGTTGCCACGACTCTAATTATACATACATCCAGCTGGTACGCGCGCGCGGTGCGCCAGATGCAATTAAGGCGTAACTCAAGAGTGTGCCTTTCTTTGTATCTTTTCCGGCTTCCTTTCAAATCTATAACGTGGCTAAAAGTGGAGACGTTACAGCCAGATTTACATTGTTTTCCATGCAAGCTAATGTCCTTTAGACCAGAGCAAAACTCCTATACCTCCGTAAGGTATGTGAAACAAGACACTCACGCATTACCTGATTAGGCGAATGTGTCAAGGGCCGTTGCACTCATTTAAAAGTACAAAACGATAATTTCGGCCAGACTTTGCTCTTTGCAAAACGCTAATGCAGGTACACAGTAAGTAGTAAGGATGTCCGAACAGATAACACCTTGCGAACGCCCAAATTAAAATCATTGATGCCTAATTAATTTTGAATGCATTACTGATGTCTAAAGCATAACCTTTTTATGGCAGTTACTTTTGCATCCTTCTTCGCAATGGAACTATTTTTTTTATTTGCATGAAAGTCTCTCCGATTAAGAAAACAAATCACCGCCAGGTCGAGGGATTATCGTTCACAACTCCCTGACTTCGTATCATCTTGGGTCCAAATGCATTGTAAATTTTGTTACTCCATCAGCTTAACTTGAAGAGTAATACAGCTTGTTCCGCGATATCCACTTTACGCTGGTTTTTACCAAAGATTAATTATCAATCGTAACTCATCAACACTGAAAATTGATTGTTTTATTCTAACTGGATCAGATGCGACACAATAGGAGCCAGCATGGCGCGGGCGCTTTTAGGAACACTCTTGAGTTGTCCCACCTGTACGTTAACCTTCAATGAAATAAAATTGGTGGTGCATGTACCTATAAGGAAACAAGGGATCACGGACATGGATTTAAATGGAGACATGTAATATTTATATATAAAGTCCGTAATCCCTTGCCGGATTCCTTACTTTTTACTACATCACCAAATTAAATCATGCAGTTAATATTTTTGGAACAATGGGGCAAAGTTATTAATGGTGGGTATTTTTACAGGTAGGTGATAAAATATCCATGATGTAGATCTAGAGTGTTAAGTCGTCATGAATCAATACATATTAAATTTTGGTTTGCATGAATTCTTCTGTCTGGCCCAAAGTTTAGGGCAGACATTTAATGGGATGTAGCACTGAAGAATTTGTGCAAGCAAACTAAATACTGATGTGTTTACTCATCAAGGTACAGAAGAATGACCAGACTTTCTACAATATTGTGTGTAGCTGAAAGTTAAGGAAGATCTGCAATACTACACAGAACTGAATTTCCCAAATCCACGGCCACTGCTTGCCTTTCAGAAAGGAAAGACAAGGAATTGGCTTCCCCGGCGTTGGCTTGCAACCTTCTGCCCAAATCAATGACGATTATAATAAGAAGTGCGGAGGAACTTCATCCAGACTGGGGAGGAGGAACTGAAGTGAACTTATGAAGTGTTGGCCAGATTGTGGAAACACAGAGACACCCTCCCCCTCTTTTTTTTAGGTGTGAAGTAATATAAACCTCCTCCTGCTTCAATTAGTTTTCTTCATAGTCTGTTTTGGTGGCCACTTCATCTGCACTGTATGCCACACGAGCACTGGCGGGCACGTCATGTGTTGGTTGCCCTTAGTTACGACCGCATACAAATTTCATGACATGACTATAAAGCCAGCTGGGTAATAAAATTCACACGTACTAGCAGCTAGTGAATGTATAACTTTCTACATCGCACATACTTGTTATTTCCTAAGCAACAACTTTCCTAGCAGCATCCTTCATCTTATCCAGCAGGAAGGGACTGGCCATCCAACCACAGCTCTGCCTTCATGGCAATCAGCTCCCATTCATCCTTTTGGGATGGATGCTTCAGCTCCAGGTACACATAACAGAGGACAGTGGCCCATATGGTGGACACTCCCCCATCACACTTTACTGGACATGCATCACTCAGCTCCTTGAGGCTCTTGGAGAGGACCTTTGCAATGACATCATCCAACTTCCATGACCCATCAGCTTGTTGTAATGATATGAGACTGGACAGGGAGTCAGTACCACGCCCAGTAGAGCCTGGGCCTGAGGCTGACATTGCACATCTTTGCTTAGCTACAGGTGCCCTTGAGGGTGGAGCTGAAAATGTCTGCGACATTGGTGATGATGACCTCATAGCCCTTGGTGGGCAAGAGGTCATGGGATAAGGTGCAGGTGGGGGTGGCCCCATGCTGCATGCAGCAAGTGGGGGTGGGGGTGGCCCCATGCTGTATGCACCAGGTGGAGGTGGGGGTGGCCCCATGCTGTATGCACCTGGTGGGGGTGGGGGTGGAGCACACCCAAATGATGCTGATGGAGGTGGGGGAGGGCAGGCCATAACAAACCCCCCAAAACATGGTCCTGAAGACATCACCGGTTGAGCAACGCTGCCTTCCACTGTGCAAAATCTGTGTTATACGATATTGTATATTTGTTAGTATTCTGCTAGAATACACAAGTTTTACTCATTGCTCGTATTCTTTTCCAATACTGCTCCGTATTCTCCAGAAATACGCCACTATTGTTGTATATGTATGCGTATTCTGCTGAAATACACAAGTTATACTAATTGTCGTATCCTTTTCCAATACTGATGCGTATTCTCCAGAAATACGCCACTATTGTTATATAATTTATGCGTATTCTACAGGTCTACACTATAGTTATACTCATAGCTCGTATTCTTTTCAAATAGTTCTGCGTATTCTACTCGCAAACTAACTGCTTCTAATTAAATACGATATAACCAATATTACGTCATAGCACGTTATGAATCGTTTTTAATCAACCCTCTATCCCCATGACGTAACCGGATGTTGTTGCGATAATTACGCCATACACCAGAGCTATAAATTGAATTTTAGTACGTATCATTTGCGCCTTAGGCCTTAAGGCCTATTTGAACTCATTCCCCTAGATTTTCGTATAGCTTGAAACGTACAGTTCATGTCGCTTCAAATCGTCGAAAGATATTTCTTATTTGCGTTGGGGGGTATCCAATCTGCAGTATAACCCGTTTGACAACTTCAGCGGCTGACCCATATATGTACTCACGAACATACCGGCTGTTCAGATCAGATGCGCATGAAATGGAAACGAAGAGAAAGCACATCGCGAAAGGGAATAGTAAGTTATGTACTGTACAGTATCAAGTAAGAAATATCTTACGCATATATGAATACAAAACGAGTCATAGCAAGACCGACCGTGACAAATTATATGACTGTCCAGATCTCCCTAGCAGAACTACCAATTTTCGACGATTTGAAGCGACATGAATTGTACGTTTCAAGCTATACGAAAATCTAGGGGAATGAGTTCAAATAGGCCTTAAGGCCTAAGGCGCAAATGATACGTACTAAAATTCAATTTATAGCTCTGGTGTATGGCGTAATTATCGCAACAACATCCGGTTACGTCATGGGGATAGAGGGTTGATTAAAAACGATTCATAACGTGCTATGACGTAATATTGGTTATATCGTATTTAATTAGAAGCAGTTAGTTTGCGAGTAGAATACGCAGAACTATTTGAAAAGAATACGAGCTATGAGTATAACTATAGTGTAGACCTGTAGAATACGCATAAATTATATAACAATAGTGGCGTATTTCTGGAGAATACGCATCAGTATTGGAAAAGGATACGACAATTAGTATAACTTGTGTATTTCAGCAGAATACGCATACATATACAACAATAGTGGCGTATTTCTGGAGAATACGCAGCAGTATTGGAAAAGAATACGAGCAATGAGTAAAACTTGTGTATTCTAGCAGAATACTAACAAATATACAATATCGTATAACACAGATTTTGCACAGTGGAAGGCAGCGTTGCTCAACCGGTGATGTCTTCAGGACCATGTTTTGGGGGGTTTGTTATGGCCTGCCCTCCCCCACCTCCATCAGCATCATTTGGGTGTGCTCCACCCCCACCCCCACCAGGTGCATACAGCATGGGGCCACCCCCACCTCCACCTGGTGCATACAGCATGGGGCCACCCCCACCCCCACTTGCTGCATGCAGCATGGGGCCACCCCCACCTGCACCTTATCCCATGACCTCTTGCCCACCAAGGGCTATGAGGTCATCATCACCAATGTCGCAGACATTTTCAGCTCCACCCTCAAGGGCACCTGTAGCTAAGCAAAGATGTGCAATGTCAGCCTCAGGCCCAGGCTCTACTGGGCGTGGTACTGACTCCCTGTCCAGTCTCATATCATTACAACAAGCTGATGGGTCATGGAAGTTGGATGATGTCATTGCAAAGGTCCTCTCCAAGAGCCTCAAGGAGCTGAGTGATGCATGTCCAGTAAAGTGTGATGGGGGAGTGTCCACCATATGGGCCACTGTCCTCTGTTATGTGTACCTGGAGCTGAAGCATCCATCCCAAAAGGATGAATGGGAGCTGATTGCCATGAAGGCAGAGCTGTGGTTGGATGGCCAGTCCCTTCCTGCTGGATAAGATGAAGGATGCTGCTAGGAAAGTTGTTGCTTAGGAAATAACAAGTATGTGCGATGTAGAAAGTTATACATTC
This sequence comes from Spongilla lacustris, assembly GCA_949361645.1. NCBI lineage: Eukaryota > Metazoa > Porifera > Demospongiae > Spongillida > Spongillidae > Spongilla > Spongilla lacustris. The sequence continues at coordinate 7,010,670 of OX442427.1, forward strand.
ACTAGCTGCTAGTACGTGTGAATTTTATTACCCAGCTGGCTTTATAGTCATGTCATGAAATTTGTATGCGGTCGTAACTAAGGGCAACCAACACATGACGTGCCCGCCAGTGCTCGTGTGGCATACAGTGCAGATGAAGTGGCCACCAAAACAGACTATGAAGAAAACTAATTGAAGCAGGAGGAGGTTTATATTACTTCACACCTAAAAAAAAGAGGGGGAGGGTGTCTCTGTGTTTCCACAATCTGGCCAACACTTCATAAGTTCACTTCAGTTCCTCCTCCCCAGTCTGGATGAAGTTCCTCCGCACTTCTTATTATAATCGTCATTGATTTGGGCAGAAGGTTGCAAGCCAACGCCGGGGAAGCCAATTCCTTGTCTTTCCTTTCTGAAAGGCAAGCAGTGGCCGTGGATTTGGGAAATTCAGTTCTGTGTAGTATTGCAGATCTTCCTTAACTTTCAGCTACACACAATATTGTAGAAAGTCTGGTCATTCTTCTGTACCTTGATGAGTAAACACATCAGTATTTAGTTTGCTTGCACAAATTCTTCAGTGCTACATCCCATTAAATGTCTGCCCTAAACTTTGGGCCAGACAGAAGAATTCATGCAAACCAAAATTTAATATGTATTGATTCATGACGACTTAACACTCTAGATCTACATCATGGATATTTTATCACCTACCTGTAAAAATACCCACCATTAATAACTTTGCCCCATTGTTCCAAAAATATTAACTGCATGATTTAATTTGGTGATGTAGTAAAAAGTAAGGAATCCGGCAAGGGATTACGGACTTTATATATAAATATTACATGTCTCCATTTAAATCCATGTCCGTGATCCCTTGTTTCCTTATAGGTACATGCACCACCAATTTTATTTCATTGAAGGTTAACGTACAGGTGGGACAACTCAAGAGTGTTCCTAAAAGCGCCCGCGCCATGCTGGCTCCTATTGTGTCGCATCTGATCCAGTTAGAATAAAACAATCAATTTTCAGTGTTGATGAGTTACGATTGATAATTAATCTTTGGTAAAAACCAGCGTAAAGTGGATATCGCGGAACAAGCTGTATTACTCTTCAAGTTAAGCTGATGGAGTAACAAAATTTACAATGCATTTGGACCCAAGATGATACGAAGTCAGGGAGTTGTGAACGATAATCCCTCGACCTGGCGGTGATTTGTTTTCTTAATCGGAGAGACTTTCATGCAAATAAAAAAAATAGTTCCATTGCGAAGAAGGATGCAAAAGTAACTGCCATAAAAAGGTTATGCTTTAGACATCAGTAATGCATTCAAAATTAATTAGGCATCAATGATTTTAATTTGGGCGTTCGCAAGGTGTTATCTGTTCGGACATCCTTACTACTTACTGTGTACCTGCATTAGCGTTTTGCAAAGAGCAAAGTCTGGCCGAAATTATCGTTTTGTACTTTTAAATGAGTGCAACGGCCCTTGACACATTCGCCTAATCAGGTAATGCGTGAGTGTCTTGTTTCACATACCTTACGGAGGTATAGGAGTTTTGCTCTGGTCTAAAGGACATTAGCTTGCATGGAAAACAATGTAAATCTGGCTGTAACGTCTCCACTTTTAGCCACGTTATAGATTTGAAAGGAAGCCGGAAAAGATACAAAGAAAGGCACACTCTTGAGTTACGCCTTAATTGCATCTGGCGCACCGCGCGCGCGTACCAGCTGGATGTATGTATAATTAGAGTCGTGGCAACCACACTTGTGAAGAATGTCTATTATAATTTTACCCATTATTTTTTTATTACTCATTTTAAATGATTTTCCTGTACAGCAAGAGACCTTTCAAATCACCAGCATCATTAAAGTGCTCAGTACAACAACACAAGTAAGAAAATAAGGTGACCTTTCCCGGCTTTTTGCAGCTGCATGCAGGTACGTTCGCGCGTAAAACAGGCCTCATAGCACGCGTTGCCTTTTCAAAGCAGCATTGGAACTTCTCTATATGGCTAGTTGTTCTCGTCGGCTGTATCAGTGTAGACACGAGTACTACCGGGATGTAAACATTAAGAATCCGCCTGTAGTGAATATTTACTAACATGCTAATACGAGTACTACCGGGATGTAAACATTAAGAATCCGCCTGTAGTGAATATTTACTAACATGCTAATACAAACATAATCCGGTACCTGCATATACATCGGGCGCGCGGACACTGGTACCAATCAATTAATAACAATTTAGGAAACCCGTAAGGGCCTATAGCTCTGTTAGTCAGTTGAGTCCACAAAATAACACTAGTCTGTTTTGCATGAATGCATAAATGTGTGAATTTTTCAAAGTGACGAAATAACGCAGGGCTAGCTACATGTACGTAGGGTGTAACAATAATTGATTAAAAAAATAATGATTAGGTATATAGTGATTTGCAGGCAATACGCATGCGCGTTTTAGTACAGTATCGCTTTCTTTGGAAAACCACTACACTATGGAATCACTCGCAGAAGACGTTTTGATAATATTCATGGCAACTTTATTATTAATTTACGTGACTTGTGACGTCACATGAAAGGGAGTAATTATGTTTATAATTATTTTACTGATTTGCAGGTAGTACAGTATCGCTTTCTTTGGAAAACCACTATAAACCATGGAATCACTCCCAGAAGACGTTTTGATTCAGTTATTTTCTTTGCTAAATCTAAAAGGTGATGTTGTACCCGCCAATATGCCTCCATCCAAATAAAGTAATTCACTGCAGAAATGCTTGCATGTGCGAGCGTGTGTCGCAGATGGAGCATAGTCTGTTCTGACAACCATTTCTGGAAGAACGTGTTCTATTGCCGCACTAGCACAGTTGCAGACAGAAGCGCCAGTACGGTGAGGTCGGTTTGGTCGGAAGCTGCACATGCACGTGCCACCTTGTTTACTGATATCCTGGTGTAGAAAACGTTGTGCATCTTTGGCCGCCATTACGTCTTGGAAATTCGCTTTCAGATGCTTCACCGATATCTCCAGGCAAGTAAGTAAGCCTATGCATACCGTTAGCCTGCCTGTATGGCTGCATGCATGCATGATGCAGATTTAAGTGCTTCGTTTCAACACTGACATGCATGCATCACAACGATGCATGTATACAGAAAGCCCCTTCGTTTTGGGACGATGTGGATTACTGGATTCAACCACGGATAGTAAGCATAAAAATCCTATTCAAATGTAAACGCCGTCCATGTATACATGCATGGTAATCCATGAGAAGTTCAGTACGGTGAACGAACTGTTCGCGAGAATGCTAGAGCTAAAGTTGGCTGAAGGTGGCAGGTTCTCGTTTCCGCATGACCTGGAGCCGCGCAGAAACGCAACGCTCCTCAGCAGCTACTTCACCATGTGTACGCGCGTGAGCGGTGTATATGCGACTGATAGAATTTGAGCATATTCTCCGGCTTCCTACATGTGGGCAGCCGTGTTTCTTTTAAAGCTCAAGGACATTGCAGCTGTTCCTGTAGCCGCGTCGTGGCTGCGCTCCAGGCCGCGAATCACCACTCGTCTCATCGAGCGTCTCTGCGACGAATCCAGTGAAGCGGCTCCAATAAGCGTCGACGACACTTGCACGCACTGGTGGCCTGTCGTTTCAAGCGAGGCCTATGAAGAGTGCTTTGTTACGCCAGTACAGAGGGCTGTAATCAAGGTAGGTCTAACCAGCGACGAGAATCACTATTATACATATACTGGTTACCAAGGCGCTGGAGTCGAGTCTGTGTGCTTCTACTTCAGACGCGCTACGAATGCGGAGCAACGCTTTGGATGGCATGAGCGTCGCAGAATGGGTTCAAAATTTGACTGTCGCGCAATTCTGGACGCCCGCAGCGAAGGAGGATGTCGCAATCTTGATTGATCGGGTGCGAACGAAGATAGAGAGCTCTCCCCCTTCTCTCGTAAGGGATGCATTGCAGCATTGGTCTAAATTTATCGATCGACCACATGTGAATTGCATGTGATTAAAGCCCCGGAGACATTCAGATTTGATGAGTTGGAATATACCCCTGCAGAGTGCCAAGAACCACGCCTACAGGTATTATTCTCTCGCTTTTATAATAAATTAGCCGATTGATCACATACTTTGCTACGCTGAAAAGACTGTCGCAGCGAACCTTCCAGCTGTTTGGTCGCGTCCCTCATTCCGAGTTGGTCATCTATTTGAGCGTTCCTGATGCGCAGGTCCGTTCACTACCGCTTGCCCAACAAATATTACGCTACTGCGAGTCCCTAAAGAACGCATTCACTTTCGGTTGCTTTTCACAGCAATATTCCGAGAGCTACAAAGTGAGACTGAATTTTATTTATGCATGTGTGCATCGAGTTACCGAATGTTTTGCGATGATCGCCTGTACTGACAAAGGTCACTTTGATTAAACACACTATCAAAGTATGTATCGAACTGAAGAATTTGAAGGATTACCTGTCCTTGAAGACTTTAATTTCGGCTATTCGGGAAAGTATTGATCAACCATACAGAACCAAGGTTTCCTGGAAGGTAAATAAACATGCAAAGGACACTGTCACTGAGTTGAATTGTTATCAGTTGAATACATGCATCGTATATATTCATGCATTTTGCAGCACACCAGTACATGCAGAGAATATAGCGACAAGTTGAAAGAGCTAGAAGACCTTATGTCCGCTTCAGACGTATACAGGTCGTACTTCAGGTAAGGTTGCGTGGTTTGCCAATTTATTTTTAACTGTGAAATTCTCCCCGGGGGTACGTATATAGGTACATAGGTGGACTTAAAGTGCCTTACGTACCGTATCTACCTGCTCATCGCCAGCTGTGTCGGGTGTTGATGAAAAAGAGAGCCGCGTCGCCTTCTTTCAATTCATCTAGCAGCATAGCTGAAAAGCTGTTTGTCCACATACATCATTCCCAGTTGTGGCCATTAGTGAGCGTTGAACACATCCAAGACTACTCACTCTAGACCTTGTGTTTTGGTCCTTAATTTTTAATAATCCATACCACTTTACCGGTACCGGCCAATCATCTACATGCATGTATACCCTTCACCTGGTAATAATCTATACCCCCTGTACATTTTATAATCTATACACTACACCTGGCCTTTTAATAATCTAACCCTACTCTGAAGTGTTACAAAAGATGTGGACAGCTTGACAGTAGATGTGGGCCAGTGTGCATGGATCCCCTATTTGTGAACAGGCTTACAATTTCAGCAATAAGAAATGCTTATTTGTGCATGTGCGGTGCGCATCAATAATTTGAAGGAAAAGCACAAAACAAGGGTATTACCTATTTAGTTTATAGAATTTCAGTTGTTAACGCTAGGGGGCTTCAAAGACAGTCTTGCCAAAAGAGGAGTGTGGCTCTGCTTGTGGTAGCTCTTGCTTAGGATGTTAAGGAATTCAATAGCTTCATGGTCAGAGAGCTGATATCGATGCGTTTAGGGGACTTGTCATCAAGTAGTGATGACTTGTTGGAAATCTGAGGGATGCCTTTGCACAGAACAACACAGATACCCATGAAGTCATCTTTTCCTACAACATCATGGTCATAGGCACCTAGTACCATGATGGTACCTTTCAGCTCCATGCTCTCCTGGGATGCAGCCCTGAACACATAGGGAATAGGAACAAGGCCCAAACAACACATGCATTCCTTTACTCACAGCACGAATTCATGGTTGAATGTGGGGTTCAGGGTTTTATGCTGGACTGGCATTTTGGTTTTCTTGGAACTTTTTTGAAAATGGAATTCGGGTATGAGGGCCAGTTCTACATAGGGGTCACTCAAACCTGTGGAAGAGCCATGTAAAATGGACCCAGAACAAATAATGTATGTAATATACCACTCTTGTCAAATCCAGGCAGGTTGCGTCCTTGGAAGATGGTGACTTCTATGTTACCTGCCTCTTTGATGTACCCAACACTGAGGGTCAGCTCCCCAAGCTTGTGCTCAGGGGAGCCCACAGCCTTTGCCTGCTGCTCTGCAAGGTCTGCACAACACCTGAGGACCAGGTCCCTGGTGGACAGGCACATCAGCTCCAGCTGATCAAGTAGGGCCTTAGGTGAAAGAGGTGGATGGTCATGTGGCAATTAAGGATCATGTGACAGTGGAGGGTCATGTGACTGGACATGTGACAATAAAGGGTCATGTGAATGTATAGGGCCATGTAATACTGAAGGATCATGTGGCAATGGAGGTCATGTGACACTGAATAATAATGTGACATTGAAGGTCATGTGAGAATAATCATGTGATAGTAGATTGAGGGTTATGCAAGATTTGTAGGACAATAAAGGGTGGACGGTCATGATATATTCTAACCTTGTATTGTGAAGTGTCAAGGCGTTCACCAGTGAGACCTTTTCCTCCAGCATTGAAAAATCCATTAAGGAACAACAGGGCATCATGAAGCCTTTGTTAGAGATAGCGTTGGTTTGGTTTCTTGGGTATGGTGGAAACTGATTTGCCCAAAGCATCCACTGTTGCTATCCAGATATGTTCAAGCAAACTGGAATGGGGACATAACCAGGTCACATGATCCCTAGGCAATGGCATAATACTACTTACATTTTGAAGACAGACAACAGCAGGTTTGAGCTGAGGGTCTTCAGGTTGGTGTTGAGGTAGTCTTCAAGAGGAACCAGAGCCTGAAATGATACATCAAATTAACTCTAACAATTGTACAGTGCTAGTTGTATACACGCATAGAAAGGGGGAGTGGGGAGGGGGAGTGGCAAGGGGCTGATTTTGAGCTAAACCCCACCCCAACAATAGCAACTTGTCAGAGATCATATGAATGGTAAAACGGTCAAAGTACAACTTATGTGAATTGGGGGTGTGAACTTTGGGTGCATATATAAATGTGCATGTGTGCCAGTAACGAATGAAGTAATACATGTATAACACAACTTTTAAAAATATAATAGTACAGATTTAGCCATTGCAACTAGATTTTGACAGCCACGCCTCTGTAGGCCACACCTCTATGCATTCATGAATAAAACAAACCTCATTTCCCAACTGACATCACTATACAATGTAAAAGTAACTAACTAGAAGTCAGTGGGTTTGTCTTAATTCGTACACATAAGGTTCACAATCTCATCATGTTCACTATCTGCATTGCAGTGCAGTGCTATACCAGTACTGATTTGTCAACCTCTCTTGACCAACAAATTGGTCAAAAAATGAATATGAGTGTACTATTTAAAGACCCAACATTCTCATGTGCAACAATATCTTGGAGGCTATGGGGAAAATGAATCTTGATGTTGTATTAAGTGACAAGTAAGTACAGTAGTGAATGTGCATGGAATGCCAAATTTACATAATCGTCATTCGCAGTGATAATGTTAGGCGCAAATTGTGAATTTGCGCAATTTATAAATTGCGCTGCGCATTATGTGAATCCACGTATTGCGCAACAATCTATAAATTGTTGCGCAAACTGTGAATCATACTTGTAGTATCCTCCGCCGACGCGCGTGACCGGCCAACTAGGACGCAAGCAGCCAATATTATTAAGAAATAACACCAGGCACGTTATACACTGACACACACAGCTAGCGATAGATAAGTCACGAAGAATCTGAATCTCTCTCTGATTCTGGGCCTTTTGAGGTACCATCATCACGTGAGCATGAGTTCTAGAATATTCCAACTTAGCTAGCAGCAACTTGGTTATTGAACAAGATAATTGTTAATTCACTACATTTCTCCCTCATAAGCCAAAGCGCTCTGGGGGGCGGTGGGGACGGGTGGAGCGCCTCAGGGGCCCTGTAGGTGGTTGGGTAGACATTGGACTCTGAGATGTGGTTGCAGCCTGTGGAGGCGGTGGTGCAACTTCCGGAATGGCTAAAGGTGGAACTTGAGTTGGCTCAACTGGAGGAGGGGTGGCTGTATTACGAGCTGAAGCGTGTGTCCTCGATTCAGAGGCAGCAGGCAGTGGAAACTCATCACCAACAGCACCATCATCACTGCAGGGTTGAAAGGCGGGTTTAACATTATCCACATGATAACGAACCTCCTTCCCGATATCCAACTTGATGCGGAGAGATGCAGGACCCATTACCGAAGTAACAATACCAGAGATCCATCTTGGAGTTCCCCAGTGGTTAAGGGCATACACTCTTTCTCCCACTTCATAGCAGTGATGCCCAGAGCTCTTACAGTTGTTTCTCTGTCTCTCTTGGGCCTTCTTCACATTCCGCTCCACTGAGGGCACAATGAAATCAAGATGTGACCGTGGCCTTCTCCCCAACAATAACTCTGCAGGTGATTGCCCTGTCGTTGAATGGGGTGTCAGCCTGTATTGAAAAAGAAACCGCAATAAATTTGTCTCCATGTCACCTGTGACCTTCTTCAGAGCAGATTTGACCGTTTGTACTGCCCTCTCAGCCAATCCATTCGTGGCTGGGTGGTATGGAGCAGACTTGATGTGTCTGAAACCGTTTCTTTGAACAAAGGTCTGGAATTCCTTGCTGGTAAATGCTGGACCATTATCTGACACTAACACTTCTGGAAGACCATGACTGGCAAACACTTTCCGCAAACTGTGAATAGCATTCTGCGTTGTTGGTGAAGAAACCACCTCAGCTTCAATCCATTTGGAATGAGCATCCACCAATACAAAAATCGTTTTGCCCAAAAATGGACCACAGAAATCAACATGTATTCTACACCATGGTGTTGAGGGCCACTCCCACCCATGAAGTGGTGACTTTGGAGGTAATTTACTGTTGACCTGACAAGCTTGACAGGATCTCACTTTGTTCTCCAGCTCTCCATCCAGACCTGGCCACCAAAGATAACTCCTTGCAAGAGTTTTCATTCGAGTTATTCCTGGGTGCCCTTCGTGAAGCAGGTTGACAATCCTTGCCCTCCCTGGTGGTGGTACCACAACACGATTACCCCACAAGACACATCCATTCATTACACTCAATTCCGCTTTCCTTTGCTCATATGGTATGAACTCTCCCTTGCATTGTGATGTCCAACCTTGCAGTACCAGCCCCCTTACAGCCGAGAGTATAGGGTCCCTATCAGTCCAGTACTTGATAGATGCTGCTGTAATCACTGGACAAATCTCAGGAAGGGACTGAAGCATTAAAACAGTGTCTGCTGGTAGGGGTACATCATCTGGAGTATCACTTAGAGGCAACCTGCTCAGACCGTCTGAGTTACCTTGCTCCTTGCCAGCTCGAAACACCAACTGGTATTTGTAGGCACTCAGAGTTAGTGCCCATCTTTGAATCCTTGATGATGCCATAGTAGGGACTGACTTTCTTTCACTAAAAAGGAACTGCAAAGGCTTGTGATCTGAATATATTACAAATTCACGACCAAAAAGGAACTGATGGAATTTTCTTACCCCCCATACCACTGCTAACCCTTCTTTTTCAATTTGAGAATAATTTTTCTCTGCTGGTGCTAAAGAGCGAGATGCAAAAGCAATTGGCCTGTCCGACCCATCCTCATACATATGCGACAACACAGCACCTATACCATATGGAGAGGCATCACAGGATAAGACAATCTTTTTAGATGGGTCAAAGTGGGTCAGCAAAAGATCTGATGCAAGTTGAGACTTAGCCTTTTGGAATGCTGCTGATTGTTCAGGTCCCCAACCCCACTGCTGATGCTTGGATAGCAACCTGTAAAGTGGCGCTAGGGTATGTGAAAGACAAGGCAAAAATTTCGAGTAATAGTTCACTAGACCAAGAAAAGACTTCAACTGGGTAACATCCTGTGGAACAGGTGCATCAACTATTGCCCTACGCTTTTCTTCTGTAGGCCTGATGCCCTCTCCTGATATATGGTAGCCAAGATACTCCACACTGGGCAGCATGAACTTGCACTTGGCCCTCTTTAATTTAATTCCATACTTTTCCAATCGGGAGAGTACCATCTCCAAAGTCTTCAAATGCTCCTCTTTTGATGTGTCTGCAACTAGAATGTCATCAATGTAAACATGCACATGTGGAATTCCCTGCAAAATTCCCTCCATAGTTCTCTGAAAAATAGCAGGTGCTGAGGCCACTCCAAAAGGCATGCGATTATATTGGAATAACCCTTTGTGTGTGGAAATAGTAACAAACTTTTTTGATTCTTCAGCCAAGGCAAGCTGTAAGTAGGCATGTGACAAGTCCAATTTGGAAAACACTTTCCCACCTGCCAAGGAAGCTAGCAAATCATCTATGCGCGGTAGGGGATAAGATTCAATGTTAGCCACACTGTTAACTGTTAGCTTATAATCTCCACAAATCCGAAGGCTGCCATTATGCTTCACTACAGGCACAACTGGTGCAGCCCAGTCAGAGAAGGCTACTGGTTCAATAATGCCATCCTTTTGCAGCCTTTCCAGTTCTTTCTCAACTCGTTCTCTCAATGCAAATGGAACTGCCCGGGGTCTGAAGAAACGTGGCTTAGCTAGACTATCCACCTGAATCTTCACTTCAACATCTTTCACACATCCCAGTTCCTCCTTGAAAAGACATCCATGCTTTTCCAGCAGTTTCTCTAACTCTCCATCTATTCCTGCATAAAATACAGAAATGTTAGGTTTCAGTTTAACCAACCAATCACGCCCCATCAAGGATGGGCCATTTCCTTCCACCACCAAAAGGCTCAAGGAGTGAGTTGTGCCACCATAATATACATCCACACAGATGCTTCCTTTAACCTTGATACGTTCCCCCGTGTACGTACGCAAGTTAATGCTGGAATGCTGCAACCATGGACGTTTGGTCTTAGCCCACAAACTTTTGTATGTACACTCGTTAATGATAGATACCACCGAACCCGTATCCACTTCCATTAACAGTGAAGCCCCACTAATCCTGACACGTAACGTTATTGGAGCTCTTGATCCGCCTTTAGACAGATTATACAAGAAATATGTTGGTGCTTCTTCAGGTTCCTGGTCCATCTCGAGTACTCTGGTACTCCCTTGTTGTCTGGCGCCACCATGTCCAGACAGTCCCTTGTTGGTGCTAACAATGCTGCGACAGACTCGAGACACATGACCCTGCTTACCACAATTGAAGCAAACAATAGACTTTGGTAGACGACAGTCCCTACTACTGTGTTTACCCCCGCAACGATAGCACCTACCCGACTGAATGTCCTTGTTCGCCGACGCGCGTGACCGGCCAACTAGGACGCAAGCAGCCAATATTATTAAGAAATAACACCAGGCACGTTATACACTGACACACACAGCTAGCGATAGATAAGTCACGAAGAATCTGAATCTCTCTCTGATTCTGGGCCTTTTGAGGTACCATCATCACGTGAGCATGAGTTCTAGAATATTCCAACTTAGCTAGCAGCAACTTGGTTATTGAACAAGATAATTGTTAATTCACTACAGTACTATGCACGGTCCATTTATAAATTGCGCACACAAATTACGTTGCGCAATTTGTAAACTTCTGCAGCCTAGAAGCAATATAATATCATGGATTGGGGGGGGGGGGGGGGGGGGGGGGGCTGCGACATGCTCTTATTAGTGAATTAAACCTCAATATACGTGCATAGCTCTAGGGTGTAATAATAATAATAATAATAATAATAATAATAATAATACTTTATTTGGTAAATTTACACCAAAAAGGCAAGTAATGGCATTAGGAAATGCACTTATAAACTGCCTAAACTATTTATAAGGGAATAGTTTACAAAAGGGGGTAAGGTCAACATGACTCAGATGAGCTTTAAATGCACAGACGGAGGATGCAGACACCACTGAGTTGGGCAAAGAGTTCCAAATTGGTATGACACGTTCTGAAAAAAAGTTTAGACGAAAATCATGATGTGGTAATGATCTGGACTTGAGCTTAAAGTGGTTACCTCTGGTAAAATGAACATGAGAGTTGATAACAAAGAAGTCAGATACATCGACATCAACAAGGTGAAACACTATCTTGTAACACATCACTAGGTCAAAGAATACCCTGCGATATTCAAGAGATTGAAGCTCTTCTGCAAACAGCTCTAGTAAAGAAGCGTTGGACCTTTTCAATGGAATGAATGTCTTGATGAAGCCATGGATTCCACACCTGAGTGTTTGACTCAAGAAGTGGCCTAACATAGGTAGTGAACAGCTGTAAAAGTATTGAAGCATCATTTGAGTGAAAACCCTTCAAAAGAAGAGCACATCGATGATGTGCTTTAGCAGCAATAGCCGAGCAGTGAATGTGAAACTTTAAATCAGATGAAAGAAAGACACCAAGATCACGAATAGAAGATACTTCTTCTAAGACTACGCTTGATAAAGAATACTTGATAGATGGGACTGCTAGATTTCCAAATGAGATGACATTACATTTTTGAAAAGCAATGTTTAGCTGCCACTTGGAAGACCAGTTACAAAATTCAGATAGAGAGTTTGAGAACGCAGGATCTTCTGTACTGTAACGAGCAGAGTATAGTTTAGTATCATCAGCAAAGATTTTCACCTTTACAGGTGGTGTGAGACAGTCAGGAAGGTCATTGATGTATATTAGAAAGAGTAGAGGACCTAGAACAGAGCCTTGAGGCACACCACTTATGACAGGAAGTAGAGTGGACTGAGATTCATGAATATATACACATTGAAACCGATCAGAGAGAAAAGAGGATAACCAATCCAATAAATGAGAAGTAAATCCATACAATTTGGCTTTTAAAAGAAGCTTAGAATGAGAAACTGAATCAAAAGCCTTAGCGAAGTCAATGTATACAGCATCAACTCTCATTTTATTGTCAGCCAGCAAAGTATAATCATTTAAGGTTGTTAATAATTGGGTGCAAGTAGAGCGCTTAGCCAAAAAGCCATATTGTTCATCAGATAGGAGATGGTTAGCCCTCAGAAAGGCAATCATTGAATCAGATATGATACTTTCCATAACCTTGCCACAAATACTTGTAAGAGAGACAGGTCGATAGATGGAAGCTTGCGATCACCTTTTTTAAAAATAGGACAGACATAGGCAATTTTCCAATCAGATGGAACTCTACCACACTTCATTGACATATTGAAGAGATAAGACAAAGGAAATGCTATCCCACCAGCAATTGACTTTAAAAAGATAGCAGGAAGATTGTCTGGAGTTTTAGAGTATTTCAATGGCAGTTTCATTAAAGCTCTAAACACTCTGTCATAAGTGAAAGTGACAGAACCAAGAGAAGCAGCAACTGGATTACGGTGAGCTAAGGAAGGTAGGATACCATCATCCACTGTAAATACGGAAACAAAGAATTGATTTAGCAGGTCGCATTTATCTGAATCAGAAGTAGCAATACTTCCATCACTTCTAGCTAAAGGGGGAATAACAGCAATATTTTTTAATTTGGAGTTGGCATAAGAATAGAAATATGATAGGTTTCTACTATTAACAACTCTCAACTCTTTGGAAGCAAGATATGCTTGAACTGCAAAATCATACTCCTTTGCAAATTTACGATAGAGACTCTTGTTAACGTGATACCATTTTTTCTTTTTCTGAAGTAATGCTCGAATATGACGAGGTATAGAATATTTTTTCAAAGAAACTTTTCTTAGAGGGACAAACTGAGCAATAGATTCTCTTAAAACACCTTCAATTTATTCCAAATATCATCAACAGTTGAACACGTATTGAAGAGCAGTAGCCAGTCAATATCACTAACATGCTGAATAATGGCACTATAATCTGCATGATGGAAATCATAAAAATAAGAGCAAGAACCTGATGATGGTGCTGAATTTGGACATATGATTTGAAAGTCAATAGATGCATGATCACAAGAACTGGAGAATGGTTCACACACCAACATTTCATAAACTAAACCAGGATCTGAGGCCAATATGAGATCAATACAATTATGACCTCTAGTAGGACAGTTAACAATCTGGGTAAGACCATTCTGCATAGTGCAGGTCAAGAAATAATCGTGTGAAACAGAACCAAAACTCATTGGAATACCCCAGTCTATATTGGGATAGTTAAAGTCGCCAACAAAGAAAACAGGGTAATTTACACAACAGTTGTAATTGAATAGCGAGCACAGAAGTGTGGTATGGGATATATCATTTGCCAGAGCAGGTGGATTATACACACACACAAAGCGGTACATAGATCTGTAGGAAAACATTACATCTAGTATGATGCACTCCAGTTGTAGGAAGTCAGTGGTTAGCTCATTATTTACAACTTTTAGTGAATTCTGAATAAAAACCAGAACTCCACCATATCCATCATATCTATCTTTTCTAAGGATATAGTACGAAGAACCAGACAATAGAAGAGAGTCAGACAAATCACCATTTAACCATGATTCAGTAATAAAAATGATGTCAAAATCATAGGAGTGAAGCAGCAAGTGAAGATTCGATAATTTATTGCATAAGGAACGCGCATTAAATAACTTACAACGAAGCAGCATACTATTACTTGCCTGATATCCCTAGATGGAAGTTGTTAGGTTTGCTCCAGGGACTGAAGAAGTTTGTGGATTTGATCCGGGGACTGAAGAGTTGTTGCTCTTCGTTCTTACTGACCAGCTGTGTACAGGGCCACGACGATCAATATAATACTTGTGAACACCTGCATCATTCCTTTTGTTTAAATCAGCATAAAGTTCACGAATTCTTTTACGCTCAGCATATGTGTAACTGGGGCGAACAAAAACATCCTTGTAAGAAACAGAACCTTTTAGCATCTTTGCTTTTTGTAGGATAATTGATTTGTGAGCCAGATTCGCAACTCGAACTTTAAGAAGGCGTGGTCTGTCATCTGTTTTGGCCTTTTCCAAATTATGCCTACCTAGCCTCAAGGCATCTACCACAACCACGTCTTTAGGTTTGAGGTCCTAATAAAAAGTGTGCCCCGGCATTCTGCCCAGATATTATACACAGTGCAATACATGCACACATTAACTTGTATCAAATACAGTCCATTTATAAACTGAATCGCAACCATGATAATTATAAGAGGACAATCTGACTATTCTGTATTAAGGGTTGTTATCAACTAAGCAGACTGTTTCTGACTAGAAATGCACACTTTACATTTCCAGTCATTACTATCATCTTTAAATACTGCTTGGGGAATGTTTTCACATGACTCGTGGTACCATTCCTTGCAACCAGTGCACTGAGCCATCCTCACCATCATGTGGCATGCAGCAGTGACAATATACATACAAATACTCTGTCTTAGGCTTTCCTGGTTGGATGTTATTTGAAAGGAAAGGTGTCATTTGTTCACTTTTCAAACATGTTATGAAATGTGGTCGTAACTTATCCTGCTCATAGTGATGACTTGCTGGGTTCAATCCAAATGCCAAATCAGTAGCAAATGCTATTGCAAATACTCCACAGTCTGATGATCCAATCTGACTTTGAGTTTTATAAAATCTTGTTGTGATCCATGAGCTGCTACAGCACAACAAATTAGCGATTTGCATGTTTACATCAACAGATATTGTAGAGAATTTGCAGAGCTGAAGGTGAAGATGAAAACTGCAGACTTGAAACTGGTGATTGAACTTCTGGGCTTGATAAGGGACTTCTTGATGGTGGTAACATTTGAGGAGATGAGTGAGGAGAAGCAACGTTTTCATCATCACCTGTAGTGGATGAACATATAGTTATTCAGGAAAGCCATGTTCATGTACCAGTATACAATTGATCACCTAGCTCCATTGCATATTATGCACTGACTGTTTAAATTGCTTCTATGCACTTTGGTGTCCTAACCTGTGGCAATGAGATCTGCAACATCTTCCTCCAAAATACAAGGGTTCTTTCCCTTTGGAAGTTCAGCAAATGGAGTTGTTCTTGGAGGTTGCCCAAAAACCACTTCATAGGGGCTTTTTTTCAAAGTGCGGCATACTTGAGTCTGCAGACGAATGTGACATGAACATTTAATCAATTAATTAATTAGTCCAACTTACATTGAATGCGAGCTAACCAATCGGACCATTACACATCTCCAGACTCCTTCCTCTCATTTTTCATTCACTGAATCTGCATTTCTACAAGATGATTACCTTTTTCAACCAACCCTTGTGACTGCGAGTGACGAGGATGCCCATTGATTATAACAACCTCCCCCGGCCATGATCGAACAACTTCTTTCACAATCTCGTTGACGATCTCCCTCCCGGCCATTGTCAGATTGCAGGATCTTGGGAAGGCCCAAATAGGGAAATACTCTTTTCACTAGACCAACAGCAACATCAACTGCTGATTTTTTCATTAAAGGCCACAGAATATGGAACTTTGACCAATGATCCATGTAATGAGCAATGTAATGATATGAACCATCAGGCATATGTCTCATATCAATGAGGTCAATCTAAATATGTAGGATGAGGCATATGAATAATAGTAAAATGCTTGACATAACATAATCACTTTACCTGGCATGAGTTAGAAAACCTGATGACACTATTGGTCTCAGTACTATTCTGGGGTTGTTTAAGTTGACAAATTGAATATTTGTTACAGAAATACTGCACAGCATCTCTAGGTAGGCAGTCATACGTTTTCTGTACCTGAAATTTGAGAGTGCAATACTGACATACTGACATAAATAATATTATAACTGTTTTGATGCACACTAAAAAATTAATTAGTCAGTCTATTTATATGCACAGTGCTGTATGACTTGTGTGATACATGCTAATTACAACAAATACACATAAAACATACTTCTGCCAGGGTTTTTTTGTAACCAACATGACCACTTTCCAATGAATGGATACGTTCAAGGATGTCATAGAACTTTTCAACCATAGCAACCACGCGATAATGACCAAAAATAGTCTTGTCATTTTCATTCTGTTAAGTAGAAAGAAATAATTAATTGAATGCATCCAACATTCAAGCAATTATGAGTCGTATGTGTGCAGTTATTATATATAATACATAGATGCATAAGAAACACCAACAATACACATACATATATAACCTACAGTTCTACAAAGCACCTGCCATGCATGCAATGCCCTTCCTAAAATGGAAAATGCACACTGTGCCTCTTTATAGGATAGAGGATAGAACAACTGCAACTGTTACATTGAAAGCAGCTGGTTTTCCATCTATCAAACCCCTGAACAAGGTTAGATTTTATCTTGAGGAGGAGGAGGACAAAGGAGCACCCTATCCGTATACACTACCTGCATGGCATGCACGTAGGTGTATCTTTCTTGATTTACTCACCTTGGCTTTAACCGGGAGACATAACACATCAGTCAACTCCAACTCTGCGCAGTTTAGCAGCTCAAACTTCTTTGTTCTATTCACCCAATGTCTGAAAGAAGCCGTGACGCCACTACTATGCTCTCCCTTAACAGCTTGACGAATCCTCTTGGCTTTCTCTTCGCTAACGGTTCTGCTCGTTCTTCTACTTTTATCTACATATCTTGCACGGCAAAACTTCTCGAATATCAGTCGATGCTCCTCTTTAGACATTATCGAAGTGTTAACGCCACGTGGATATGTACGAGGAATTTGCGCAATTTATAAATTGTTGCGCACTATGTGGATTCACATAATGCGCAGCGCAATTTATAGATTGCGCAAATTGATAGATTGCGCCTAACACCAATACCTATTGAATCGATCCTTTGCACATTTCAGAAGTTCAGTACGGTGAACGAACTGTTCGCGAGAATGCTAGAG
>OX442427.1:7028518-7143992 GCA_949361645.1 Spongilla lacustris
TGTGTGTATATGTTTGTATAAATGATATGTGTATAAGGTTTAATGATGCATGTGTGTGTATGTTTTGTTGAGAATGCATCTAGGTGTTTCTTGTGCATGTGTTAGTTTGGTGGATGGGCCATAAGGGTGGATGGGCTGTGAGGGTGGATGGGGCTGTGAGGGTGGATGGGGCTGTGAGGGTGGATGGGGCTGTGAGGGTGGATGGGCTGTGAGGGTGGATGGGCTGTGAGGGTGGATGGGGCTGTGAGGGTGGATGGGCTGTGAGGGTGGATGGGGCTGTGAGGGTGGATGGGGCTGTGAGGGTGGATGGGGCTGTGAGGGTGGATGGGGCTGTGAGGGTGGATGGGCTGTGAGGGTGGATGGGGCTGTGAGGGTGGATGGGCTGTGAGGGTGGATGGGCTGTGAGGGTGGATGGGGCTATGAGGGTGGATGTGGCTGTGAGGGTGGATGTGGCTGTGAGGGTGGATGGGCCTGTGAGGGTGGATGGGGCTGAGAGGTCTTCTCTAGATAGTGAAGCAATCAGCTGGCCGTACAATCAATGCAAGGCAGAATGCCACAGTTTATTGATGTATTGTATTGTGTTATAAATACATGTATCTTCTTATTATGCATTATTGTAGTTATAAATAATTGTGAGATGTAAATTATTATGAGTCATTTATTGGTTATATTTAAATGATCCTAATTTTTGGTTGAGTGTTAGATTGTTTTTGTGTGCTTACTGGGTGTGTGTGTGTATGTACATGTGTGCCCATCTTTATGTGCCAATGTGTCACTACTTAAGAGTTCTCTTACAGGGACTTGAAACCTGAAAATATCTTGCTTGGGGAGGACATGCATATTTTGATTACAGACTTTGGTACAGCTAAAGTCATCAAGGATGATGGTAGGCCTCTCTTTGTGTGTGTGTGTGTGTGTGTGTGTGTGTGTGTGTGTGTGTGTGTGTGGTTGTGTGTGTGTGTGTGTGTGTGTGTGTGTGTGTGTGTGTGTGTGTGTGTGTGTGTGGTAAATTTGATGTTTTGCGACCTAGAGCTAGTATATGTTCAGGTACAAGAACTGATTGAAATGAAATGCATATATGTAGACTCTACAGGCGAGTTAGTATAGCGCGCGAAGCGCGCAGTACGGCGCCAAAGGCGCCTCGTCCGCGAAGCGGACTCGGGACGAGGCGGTGTTTTTTCAATGAAGAGTGTCTGGACAGCACCGCGGGTGCAATTTGACCCCGGATTCGGAGTCGGCATCGTCGGCGCTTCGCGCCTCGCAACCCTAACCCTAAAGCCCTAACTATCTCCTGATGTAAACATGCCTTCGGCATGTTATCACATGCTTGTTAGGGTGTGACGTGTGTGTGTTGTATTTTGGGTGTTGTGTACATGTGTGTAGTGTGTGTAAGGTAACAGGAATACAAGGGTGCGTTTGGCTTGAAGTAATAATATTTGCCAATTTTACCAATAAGATGTGGGAGTTGGCATACCATTGTCTTGGAGATGTGTGGGGTGTGTGTAAAATACATCCTTCTCTTTACAACTTGCCAGAGAAGGAACCAAGCTGCCCTTATTTGGGCCATCCTCAGCGAGGCCCCCCCATTACTTGTTTTCTACCTTGGAAGTTGTTGGTGATCCAAACATTGGCATGAATTTTGAAAACTCAAAAGCCTGACATATCACTGTTTACCCTTAAAAACTCATAGTTGCACACTTGCTCAGAGGTACAGTACTGCACATGGCAGAGGTACAGTACTGTACATGGCAGAGGTACAGTACTGCACACGGCAGAGGTACAGTACTGCACACGGCAGAGGTACAGTACTGCACACGGCAGAGGTACAGTACTGCACACGGCAGAGGTACAGTACTGCACACGGCAGAGGTACAGTACTGCACACGGCAGAGGTACAGTACTGTACACAGCAGAGGTAGAGTATTGCACACGGCAGAGGTACAGTACTGCACACGGCAGAGGTACAGTACTTCACATGGCAGAGGTACAGTACTGTACATGGCAGAGGTACAGTACTGCACACGGCAGAGGTACAGTACTGCACACGGCAGAGGTACAGTACTGCACACGGCAGAGGTACAGTACTGCACACGGCAGAGGTACATGTGTACAGTAATTTATTCATTCTGTTTTAGTGTCAGATTGATAAGTATCGTACCCTACACTGCTGAGTGCAGAAAATCTGAAGACAGTATACATGTATGAGGCTGGTACTGGCTGTTAGTCTGGGCTGGGGACTTGACTACATGTATAAGAAAATCTTGGCTAATATAGGTGTTGTACCTTATATGGAGTGGTGTTGTGCCCTATATGGAGTGGTGTTGTGCCCTGTGAGGAGGTGTGGACATCATGGGGTGAAGTATTTGGAAGTACTGCAGTTTGCACGTTTTGTTGTTACATGGAGATGGGGCAGTTATGTTAGCTACATGACAACTAGGCCTGCCAAGTTGTGCACATTTTTGTATTGACACACGCACACACACACACACACACACATGCACATGAGGTTGAATTTGTGACAGCAATTATTTTTACTGACGCAGTTTGCTTGCTTGTTTTTGAAACTTATTACAGGGATGCAAAAATTAAAAGGGAGTGACACCCAAAACTGTATAGCTGGTGTTCTGAATTTTTAGGACTCTCTTGACCACGCCTGTGTAAAGGCAGGGGCTTTTCCTTGTTTTCTAGACAAGAAAAAAAAAAATTCAAACGATGAATTTGTTATATTGACGTTAAATTGGATTAACGGTACTCAATACAAATGTATATGTACATGTACATATGTTGTCAATAGGCAAAAAATTTGGTTATAAAGTGTGGTCTAAAGTGGTTTACTTCGCACCGTACAAGTTGGTTTTGTTTGCTTGAGCAAGTCTGGAAGTAAATCACAATGGTTTAGACCCACCAGAAGTAATAAATGAAATCGTTCCGGTTCGATCCATTCGAACCGAACCTCCTTAATTCGAACCGAACTTCGAACTGTTCGCGATTGCCAATTATCAACGATTATTAATGTTTTAAAAATTAAATTCCCCCCACCAAAAAAATGGCCCGTGTTTATAAAAGGAGCGTAATACGGTGGGGGGGTGTCGACTTAATCATGAACGCGGCTGCGTGCTATTCTTTAAAATCGTATTGGTGCTGGTACCAGTTCTTTTCTAAGATGTTAAAACAGGTATGTTTAAACAGGTGCGTGGAAGCGTTAATTACGCTTGTTTAAACACGGGCCATTTTTAGTTAATCGGCGATGCATGGCCGTGATGCCGCTCTCTGTACGTACACGTACAGATCTTGCTTAGCATTTCTTCAAAATGGTCATCAAGGAACACCCGATAAAACTGCCACTAGATCTAGACGTACGAGGCAATGAATTTTTAATGAGATATTCGAAAGGTTCGAAATACGTTCGAACCGAACATCGAACCATAGATAATAGAATAAAGGGATTGGAAACGGTAAAGATTACGGGATTCATCCGCATTTCGTAATTCCGTAAATTTGTGTTCCTAAGGCAGCGTTGTCTGCTATATACGATCCTTTGAAGCGCTATTTTACCATAGAATGAAGCTGTCTAAAAAAGTATAGCCAAAGTCATACATGCACTTGACCCGACCACCATGATGGCTAGCTAGAACAAGCGCGCACGAAAGCTTTGCCGAGAAAGTAAATACAAGCTTTATGCTCTTTAAAACACTTTCTTTGAAGGCCTCCAGTTTTTTACGATTCCCCATTGATTTTTTTTTGTTGTTGGGACTTTCTCGTCCTATTCTTGCGCGATCGACCCAGCGAAGCTTGCTAGCCACTTGCTACTGTAACACATACACAACATACAAGAGATATTGATCACGCCACTCTATATATGTGTCTGATTCAATATATGCACTCAAATACTCTAGAATCCAAACCACTTTTCTGGGAAAATTACACAAAAGGTACGCTTTTTGGACATCATAAGCGGACAAATTCCCGATCTACGACGTCAAACCCCTTCATAGAGACTCCTAAACATTACAACGCCACACTACCTACTACGTACTCTATATTTGAACTCATAAAATGGATTTACAATGTTGCTAGTGTCCAGGAAAATCACACAAGCAGCTACGATCGCGTCTGCCTCAGCTGAGACGTCTGTAAAAGAATAGCTATATGCTTTTTGGGTGTCAAAAAGGTTGCTCTCATACAGTAAAAAGTTAAACGACACTCTTTAAGGAGGGGTGCTCAATAGCTCACACGCCCACTACAAGTTCAATGCGAAGCACGGTCATGTAACGGAACGTCACGTCACGTCACGTAAATGTATATACCGTTTCCAATCCCTTTATTCTATTATCTATGATCGAACCGAGTCGAACCTCGAACCTTTCGATACCGGTTCGGTCCAAACCGGAATACTAATTATTGATAACAGATTTCTAGTGCGATGTCAACGTTGAACTCATCATGTAACGACTCATTTTATAAAGTCCCTCTCATCATCGTCGGTTCGATGAACGGGATCGCCGCGTTTGCGTGTCTGATAGCGGCCATTTCTTTGTGCGCTCTGAAGCTGCACAACAAATCAGTGTACCGATTGATCCTCTACCAAGTTTTGGCCAGCTTGGGACTTTCTGCAGTGTTCGTAGGCCAGCTGTTCCTTATCAAGTATAACGAACTTTCTACCGTAGTCGAAGGGGCTTATAACGGCCTGTGCACCGCATTTGCGTTTTTTCTTATGTTCGCAGAATGGGTGAAGCTTGTGTTCACCGTGTGGGTGACCGTTCACCTCTTCTTCTTCGCCGTCTTTTTTATTAACCTGAGGAGGTTCGAGCCGATGTATGTGGTGACGTCGATGCTTATACCTGCAATAATATCGTGTGTGCCTCTGGCAACGCGGAAGTACGGACCGGCCGAAGTGTGGTGCTGGATCAAAGACTGGGACTGCCACTCTAGCACGCACGATTCAGCTGCTATTATCGAGCAGTTTGCACTGTGGTTTGGTCCGTGTATGGCAGTTCTCATCCTGACTGTTGTGGCAATGGTTGCCATGCTGGTGATTGTTGTTCACAGAATATATGGCCGTCATACAACATTGAAACGCGATCAGAATTGGAAGGCTCTCAAGCAGCTGCTGCCGCTGGCCATCTATCCCATCCTCTTCCTTGTCTTCAACATTATGCCGTTTGTAAATCGTTTATACGGCAGTTTGAATTCCATAGCTGAATCGGATCAGACAAGATATGGTCTTTCCATAAGCCATGCAGTCGGTCTTGGATGCTGGAACCTGTCAACCGGTTTGGTCGTCATTATACACGTTTCTGTGGCTGGATTTTCAAGAAAGGGTACAGGTGTTCACCAGGTTGGGACTCATGGAATGCAGGGAGCAGGAGACTGCTACATCAACGTGGATGAGAGCCTAGCGACTTTTAATAACCATACTGCTCCACCTAGTGACTACAGCACCTGGTTTGCTCTACCCACACCAAGTATTGACGACTAGTGTGAAATCCTGCTGCTTATGCCTCGTGCATAGGTACACTGTAGACGCGTCCTTTGATTTGTGTATTGTGCAGCAAAATAATGATAATAATAACTAATTTTATTTGAGGTTCAATAAACCTCGTTTTCCAATCCAATGGTGTGGAATATTATAGACCTGTTGGGCCAGAGTGGGCTGGACCTCTCATGAATAGTTCTGTCCATATTATGGAAGCTTTTGGGTGGTATAAGGAGAGGATGTTGTCATGACAGAGTAAACAAATTTGGTACATGTAGTAGGTACATACACATGTGACCCTAGTAGTTACATACATGTAAGGGCATTTGCTTATCCTTAAGAACTGGTTTTGAGACACATGTAGTACCGTGAATACCATCTTAGTGGGAGTGTGTGCAGGGTGTTGGTGGAGTGTGTGCACATGTGGGTGTGTGCATGTGTTGGTGGAGTGTGGGCACATGTGGGTGTGTGCATGTGTTGGTGGAGTATGTGCACATGTGGGTATGTGCATGTGTTGGTGGAGTGTGTGCACATGTGGGCAGTGTGGGTGTGTGCATGTGTTGGAGTGTGGTGTGTTGATCATAATGTGGTCCTTCCCGTGCTTTAGATCGAGCTCGCTCATTTGTGGGAACAGCAGAGTATGTTTCTCCAGAACTGTTGAAGAGTAAAGTGGCATTTAAGAGGTATGCACAAATTTTGCAAGTGCTCTGTTAATTGGAATTTCGAAGTTTCAATGTTTGTGGTGCGATCTCACTTCCACATGTCCTCTCACTGTCCCCTCACACCTTCACACTGTCCCCTCACACCGTCACACTGTCCCCTCACACCTTCACACTGTCCCCTCACACCGTCACACTGTCCCCTCACACCTTCACACTGTCCCCTCACACCGTCACACTGTCCCCTCACACCTTCACACTGTCCCCTCACACCGTCACACTGTCCCCTCACACCATCACACTGTCCCCTCATACCTTCACACTGTCCCCTCACACCGACACACTGTCCCCTCACACCTTCACACTGTCCCCTCACACCGTCACACTGTCCCCTCACACCTTCACACTGTCCCCTCACACCTTCACACTGTCCCCTCACACCTTCACACTGTCCCCTCACACCTTCACACTGTCCCCTCACACCTTCACACTGTCCCCTCACACCTTGTCCCCTCACACTGTCCCCTCACACCTTCACACTGTCCCCTCACACACTGTCCCCTCACACACTGTCCCCTCACACACTGTCCCCTCACCTTCACACTGTCCCCTCACACACTGTCCCCTCACACACTGTCCCCTCACACACTGTCCCCTCACACCTTCACTGTCCCCTCACACACTGTCCCCTCACACCTTCACACTGTTCCCTCACACACTGTCCCCTCACCTTCACTGTCCCCTCACACACTGTCCCCTCACACCTTCACTGTCCCCTCACACCTTCACTGTCCCCTCACACACTGTCCCCTCACACCTTCACACTGTTCCCTCACACACTGTCCCCTCACACCTTCACACTGTCCCCTCACACACTGTCCCCTCACACCTTCACACTGTCCCCTCACACCTTCACAGTCCTGAGTCCCCTCACACCTTCACAGTCCTGAGTCCCCTCACACCTTCACACTGTCCCCTCACACCTTGTCCCCTCACACACTGTCCCCTCACATCTTCACACTGTCCCCTCACACCTTCACACTGTCCACTCACCTTCACACTGTTCCCTCACACACTGTCCCCTCACACCTTCACACTGTCCCCCCACACCTTCACACTGTCCCCTCACACCTTCACACTGTCCCCCCACACCTTCACACTGTCCCCCCACACCTTCACAGTCCCCCCACACCTTCACTGTCCCCTCACATCTTCACAGTCCTGAGTCCCCTCACACACTGTCCCCTCATACCTTCACACTGTCCCCTCACACCTTCACACTGTCCCCTCATACCTTCACACTGTCCCCTCACACCTTCACCTACTAACACTCTGCCCTTGTGCATATAACCTGCACAGGGGCACTTTAGAGCTCGTCTGGATAATCGTTTTATTACAAGTAATGACCTATTATTATAGGGTGCATGTTTTGTGTCCTTTATGGACTTGTAAGCAGTTCACGAAACATGAAGCACAGAATGTCCTACGGCCATAGAGAAAGTAATAGCAATTACTAAAAAAATGATTTATTGACCATTAAATCAAAATAACACTAAATTTGATAATGCAAAAAGCATTTAGTTTGAAACATTGTAAATAGTAGTAAAATTGAAACCATTTAATCAAGAGTACATGCATGACCACCATGATTTTTAACTTTCGCCAGTGTGAGAATTACGATGTTGATCGCAAGTGTGATGTTGATCAAGTGTGAGAATTGTGATGTTCATCTCTTCTTATTCATGATAAATTGATTGTACCTTGTTTCATCCATTTCCATGAATAAAATTATGTCATCTTTAAATAAATGTATCCACTGTTTATTCATCCTTGTTTAGTTCAATTGGTTATGCAAAGTTTTTATTGATTCCATAACTAGGAAACACATTCTCCACCTGCAATGCACTACACCTGAAGCTTGATTATCGGACTTGATTTTATTTAGTACATGTACTGACTAAATTTAGGATGGCAATCCTGATTACCTTATTTGGTGTCCTACTTTACACTTCAGGGACCTTTCGTTTCACTTAGATTTAAAAGATCCCTAGGGCTCACTGATTATGTCTGCTACAGACTGAACCAATTTATTCGTATCCAATTTAATTAACTTGACATGACATTAAAAATAAACAAAAACTGTAATTCTATTTAACCACCTCCTCCTCCTCCCCCTTCCCCCATTTAGCTCAGACCTGTGGGCCCTGGGCTGCATCACATACCAATTCCTGGCGGGAAGGCCTCCATTCCACGCTTCGTAAGTGGGCCCCACCCCTCCATATCATAGCCATTACCCCCAATGTGATTGCATGTACTTTACACGCACTTGGAAGTTGCCGTCCATTGACCACACCCCTTCTGTCTTCTGCTGTGATGCAGTGTATTGTTTTTTCTATAGAACTGAATACTTGTGCTTTCAGAAGATAATTCATTTAGAGTACGAAATACCAGAAGGGTTTCCTGAAAATGCCAGGGATTTGGTCACAAAGCTACTTGTGAGTTATATTGATCAACGTAGGGCACTCAGCACACATCATAACGTAGGGCACTCAGCACACATCATAACCGGGCACTCAGCACACATCATAACAGGGCACTCAGCACACATAACATAACATAGGGCACTCAGCACACATCATTACATAGGGCACTCAGCACACATAACATAACATAGGGCACTCAGCACACATCATAACGTAGGGCACTCAGCACACATCATAACATAGGGCACTCAGCACACATCATAACATAGGGCACTCAGCACACATCATAACATAGGGCACTCAGCACACACATCATAACATAGGGCACTCAGCACACGTCATAACATAGGGCACTCAGCACACATCATAACATAGGGCACTCAGCACACATCATAACCGGGCACTCAGCACACATCATAACAGGGCACTCAGCACACATAACATAACATAGGGCACTCAGCACACATCATAACGTAGGGCACTCAGCACACATCATAACCGGGCACTCAGCACACATCATAACAGGGCACTCAGCACACATAACATAACATAGGGCACTCAGCACACATCATAACATAGGGCACTCAGCACACATCATAACATAGGGCACTCAGCACACACATCATAACATAGGGCACTCAGCACACGTCATAACATAGGGCACTCAGCACACATCATAACATAGGGCACTCAGCACACACATCATAACGTAGGGCACTCAGCACACACATCATAATGTAGGGCACTCAGCACACACATCATAACATAGGGCACTCAGCACACACATCATAATGTAGGGCACTCAGCACACACATCATAATGTAGGGCACTCAGCACACATCATAACATAGGGCACTCAGCACACACATCATAACGTAGGGCACTCAGCACACACATCATAATGTAGGGCACTCAGCACACATCATAACATAGGGCACTCAGCACACATCATAACATAGGGCACTCAGCACACATCATAACATAGGGCACATCATAACATAGGGCACTCAGCACACATAACATAGGGCACTCAGCACACACATCATAACGTAGGGCACTCAGTACACACATCATAACATAGGGCACTCAGCACACATCATAACATAGGGCACTCAGCACACATCATAACAGGGCACTCAGCACACACATCATAACGTAGGGCACTCAGCACACACATCATAACGTAGGGCACTCAGCACACATAACATAGGGCACTCAGCACACATTATAACATAGGGCACTCAGCACACATCATAACATAGGGCATTTAGCACACATCATAACATAGGGCACTCAGCACACATCATAACATAGGGCACTCAGCACACATCATAACATAGGGCACTCAGCACACGTCATAACAGGGCACTCAGCACACATCATAACATAGGGCACTCAGCACACGTCATAACATAGGGCACTCAGCACACACATCATAACATAGGGCACTCAGCACACACATAACATAGGGCACTCAGCACACACATCATAACATAGGGCACTCAGCACACATCATAACAGGGCACTCAGCACACACATCATAACATAGGGCACTCAGCACACACATCATAACATAGGGCACTCAGCACACATCATAACAGGGCACTCAGCACACACATCATAACATAGGGCACTCAGCACACACATCATAACATAGGGCACTCAGCACACATCATAACCGGGCACTCAGAACACATAACATAAGGCACTCAGCACACATCATAACGTAGGGCACTCAGCACACATCATAACGTAGGGCACTCAGCACACATTATAACAGGGCACTCAGCACACATCATAATGTAGGGCACTCAGCACACATCATAACATAGGGCACTCAGCACACATCATAACATAGGGCACTCAGCACACATCATAACATAGGGCACTCAGCACACATCATAACATAGGGCACTCAGCACACATAACATAGGGCACTCAGCACACATCATAACATAGGGCACTCAGCACACACATCATAACATAGGGCACTCAGCACACACATTATAACATAGGGCACTCAGCACACATCATAACATAGGGCACTCAGCACACACATCATAACATAGGGCATTCAGCACACACATTATAACATAGGGCACTCAGCACACATCATAACATAGGGCATTCAGCACACACATTATAACATAGGGCACTCAGCACACACATCATAACATAGGGCACTCAGCACACATCATAACATAGGGCACTCAGCACACATTATAACATAGGGCACTCAGCACACATCATAACATAGGGCACTCAGCACACATCATAACATAGGGCACTCAGCACACACATAACGTAGGGCACTCAGCACACATCATAACATAGGGCACTCAGCACACATCATAACATAGGGCACTCAGCACACATCATAACATAGGGCACTCAGCACACATCATAACATAGGGCACTCAGCACACATCATAACATAGGGCACTCAGCACACACATCATAACATAGGGCACTCAGCACACACATCATAACATAGGGCACTCAGCACACATCATAACATAGGGCACTCAGCACACATTATAACATAGGGCACTCAGCACACATCATAACATAGGGCACTCAGCACACATCATAACATAGGGCACTCAGCACACATCATAACATCTATAGGGCATTCAGCACACACATTATAACATAGGGCACTCAGCACACATAACATAGGGCATTCAGCACACACATCATAACATAGGGCACTCAGCACACACATCATAACATAGGGCACTCAGCACACACATCATAACATAGGGCACTCAGCACACATCATAACATAGGGCACTCAGCACACATCATAACATAGGGCACTCAGCACACACATCATAACGTAGGGCACTCAGCACACATCATAACATAGGGCACTCAGCACACACATCATAACATAGGGCACTCAGCACACACATCATAACATAGGGCACTCAGCACACACATCATAACATAGGGCACTCAGCACACACATCATAACATAGGGCACTCAGCACACACATCATAACATAGGGCACTCAGCACACATCATAACATAGGGCACTCAGCACACATCATAACATAGGGCACTCAGCACACACATCATAACGTAGGGCACTCAGCACACATCATAACATAGGGCACTCAGCACACACATCATAACATAGGGCACTCAGCACACACATCATAACATAGGGCACTCAGCACACACATCATAACATAGGGCACTCAGCACACATAACATAGGGCACTCAGCACACATCATAACATAGGGCACTCAGCACACACATCATAACATAGGGCACTCAGCACACACATCATAACATAGGGCACTCAGCACACACATCATAACATAGGGCACTCAGCACACATCATAACCGGGCACTCAGCACACATCATAACAGGGCACTCAGCACACATAACATAAGGCACTCAGCACACATCATAACGTAGGGCACTCAGCACACATCATAACATAGGGCACTCAGCACACATCATAACATAGGGCACTCAGCACACATTATAACATAGGGCACTCAGCACACATCATAACATAGGGCACTCAGCACACATCATAACATAGGGCACTCAGCACATGTCATAACAGGGCACTCAGCACACATCATAACATAAGGCACTCAGCACACATCATAACGTAGGGCACTCAGCACACATCATAACATAGGGCACTCAGCACACATCATAATGTAGGGCACTCAGCACACATTATAACATAGGGCACTCAGCACACATCATAACATAGGACACTCAGCACACGTCATAACATAGGGCACTCAGCACACACATCATAACATAGGGCACTCAGCACACATCATAACGTAGGGCACTCAGCACACACATCATAACATAGGGCACTCAGCACACATCATAACATAAGGCACTCAGCACACATCATAACGTAGGGCACTCAGCACACATCATAACATAGGGCACTCAGCACACATTATAACATAGGGCACTCAGCACACACATCATAACATAGGGCACTCAGCACACACATTATAACATAGGGCACTCAGCACACATCATAACAGGGCACTCAGCACACACATCATAACATAGGGCACTCAGCACACACATTATAACATAGGGCACTCAGCACACATCATAACATAGGGCACTCAGCACACACATTATAACATAGGGCACTCAGCACACATCATAACATAGGGCACTCAGCACACATCATAACATAGGGCACTCAGCACACATCATAACATAGGGCACTCAGCACACACATCATAACATAGGGCACTCAGCACACATCATAACATAGGGCACTCAGCACACATCATAACATAGGGCACTCAGCACACACATCATAACATAGGGCACTCAGCACACACATCATAACATAGGGCACTCAGCACACACATCATAACATAGGGCACTCAGCACACACATCATAACATAGGGCACTCAGCACACACATCATAACATAGGGCACTCAGCACACACATCATAACATAGGGCACTCAGCACACACATCATAATGTAGGGCACTCAGCACACATCATAACATAGGGCACTCAGCACACATCATAACATAGGGCACTCAGCACACACATCATAACATAGGGCACTCAGCACACACATCATAATGTAGGGCACTCAGCACACATCATAACATAGGGCACTCAGCACACACATCATAACATAGGGCACTCAGCACACACATCATAACATAGGGCACTCAGCACACACATCATAATGTAGGGCACTCAGCACACATCATAACATAGGGCACTCAGCACACATCATAACATAGGGCACTCAGCACACATCATAACATAGGGCACTCAGCACACACATCATAACATAGGGCACTCAGCACACATCATAACATAGGGCACTCAGCACACACATCATAACATAGGGCACTCAGCACACACATCATAACATAGGGCACTCAGCACACACATCATAACATAGGGCACTCAGCACACACATCATAACATAGGGCACTCAGCACACACATCATAATGTAGGGCACTCAGCACACATCATAACATAGGGCACTCAGCACACACATCATAACATAGGGCACTCAGCACACACATCATAACATAGGGCACTCAGCACACACATCATAATGTAGGGCACTCAGCACACACATCATAACATAGGGCACTCAGCACACATATCATAACATAGGGCACTCAGCACACATCATAACGTAGGGCACTCAGCACACACATCATAACATACGGCACAGCACACATCATAACATAGGGCACTCAGCACACATCATAACATAGGGCACTCAGCACACATCATAACATAGGGCACTCAGCACACATATCATAACATAGGGCACTCAGCACACATCATAACATAGGGCACTCAGCACACATCATAGCATAGGGCACTCAGCATATGTAACAGGGCAATCACCTATCAGGGTATTGGTCAGGGTGTCAGTCAGGGTGCCATGTCTTCCTTATGTAGGTCTCAGACCACACCCAGCGGCTAGGGTGTGACGAGATGGGCGGGTACAAAGCCCTTAAGAGCCACGTCTTCTACAAAGATGTGAACTGGGAGGAGCTTCACAAGGAGAATCCTCCCAAGCTCCTCCCATACCTT
This sequence comes from Spongilla lacustris, assembly GCA_949361645.1. Lineage (NCBI taxonomy): Eukaryota > Metazoa > Porifera > Demospongiae > Spongillida > Spongillidae > Spongilla > Spongilla lacustris. The sequence continues at coordinate 7,042,717 of OX442427.1, forward strand.
CCCGCCATCAGCAAGGAGGACACGCCCCATCACAGCAACTATTTTGTAAGTACATGAGAAGGGGGACTGGGGGGTGGAGCCCCTCTAGAAGGGGGGGGGGGACTGGGGGGGTGGAGCCCCTCTAGAAGGGGGACTGGGAGGGTGGAGCCCCTCTAGAAGGGGGGATTGGGGGTGGAGCCCCTCTAGAAGGGGGGACTAGGGGGTGGAGCCCCTCTAGAAGGGGGACTGGGAGGGTGGAGCCCCTCTAGAAGGGGGGATTGGGGGTGGAGCCCCTCTAGAAGGGGGGACTAGGGGGTGGAGCCCCTCTAGAAGGGGGACTGGGAGGGTGGAACCTCTCTAGAAGGGGACTGGGGGTGGAGCCCCTCTAGAAGGGGGGACTTGGGGGTGGAGCCCCTGTAGAAGGGGGACTGGGGGTGGAGCCCCTCTAGAAGGGAGACTGGGGGTGGAGCCCCTCTAGAAGGGGGACTGGGAGGGTGGAGCCTCTCTAGAAGGGGACTGGGGGTGGAGCCCCTCTAGAAGGGGGGACTTGGGGGTGGAGTCCCTGTAGAAGGGGGACTGGGGGTGGAGCCCCTCTAGAAGGGAGACTGGGGGTGGAGCCCCTCTAGAAGGGGGACTGGGGGATGGAGCCCCTCTAGAAGGGGGACTGGGGGGTGGAGCCCCTCTAGAAGGGGGGACTGGGGGGTGGAGCCCCTTTACATACATATGCAACTTGGATTGAGGTCAAATGATAATTCTAACTTTCATCAGTAATGTGTGTGTGTGTGTGTGTGTGTGTGTGTGTGTGTGCGCTTGCGTGCAGGTGACTTCGTTTGGAGAGGAGTCTGGTTTTCAAGACATGTTGCTGGTACAGTTTGGTTTGGGTGACGGTGACTCTGCCCAAAAGAAAAGCAGCAGTTCAGACTCTGGAGAGAGAGACAGGCTTTTAGCAGAGCAGGCGAAGACATCACCATGGTAATGATATCTGGTGGCCATAGTGAGGGCGTCACCATGGTAATGATATCTGGTGGTCATAGTGAGGGCATCACCATGGTAATATCTGGTGGCCATAGTGAGGGCATCACCATGGTAATGATATCTGGTGGCCATAGTGAGGGCGTCACCATAGTAAGGATATCTGGTGGCCATGGTGAGGGCATCACCATGGTAAGGATATCATAGTGAGGGCGTCACCATGGTAAGGATATCATAGTGAGGGCGTCACCATGGTAAGGATATCATGGTGAGGGCATCACCATGGTAAGGATATTATAGTGAGGGCATCACCATGGTAAGGATATCTGGTGACCATAGTGTGCCTTGTGTATGATCGCCTTAACGTGGATGTGCCTGATTTTCCATACACATGTATATGGAGGGATGGAGGGAGGATATGTGTACCTTTCTAAATTATGTACTCATCAATTATCTGGGAAAGAATCCATACAAGTTGCTTTGACTTAATTAAGACAATTCATTTTAAAAACCCTTTCCCTAATTGTACTCCACACATGTCAACAACCATTGACATTTAAATTGTTACTGCCTGGTCACTGCCTTGTGATATCAGGGATAATACCGTATAGTATCTTTTCTGTTACCAAATTTAAGAAGATCTACCTGAATTGAAAGCCACCCAAAATGGGATTTTACGCAAACTGCCTGTAAATGTACTGCCTGCTTGAATAAATTCGTTGCCAGACTCTTAGTGTCTAAGAGGTTTTGTGAACACGTAGAACGATGCACCAGTTCGATCAGTCTGTTTTGGTTTATTGTACTTCTCAGCCATGAATTGATGTAAGAATGGCATAAAGAGCATTTTGATTTTCGGCCCTCTCCTCAGGCAAAGCTATACACATTTTTTCGCTGATATCTCAAGTCATTGTTGCCATATGAACTGCATGGTGGTGGCTTACAGATTGAATATTTTTGTTGAACCCAATTGAGGAGAACAATATACACTGTTACTGGCATTCGGTTTTGAACAGCCATACCACAATAAAAGCAGAGGTTGCTATCATCTTCTTGGACCATGGGTACACTGCAAATAAATTGGTTAATTTGTCAAACGAAACATTTTCAATCCATTGGTTTAAAGTGTGGGTGGTTTGAAGATTTCAAACCAATTTTTTAGTCTAAACATTGAAATAAAACATGAAATACATACAATTGGATGTTACTTAAGTTATTAAAATGAAATCGTAAAGAGAAACAATGTCACAAAATTTTACTCCATGAATGAGGCCAGAGGAGCACCATGATCAAACCCCAGCCCACTTCTCCATTTGATGAGGGATCCTCTAAGACAGAGGCTCACTGCTTGAACCCCTGCAAAAGCAAGCTGTGATCTGATGTAACTGCGGTGATGGAATACATGTAGGCTTTGTCCCACTTGAAGGACAGAACTTAACATAGTGGTTTGTGGTTTTGTAATTCTCAATAAATATTGTTTTCCAGGTAGAGATCAGTTGACCTTAAATGTGGTCATAATGAATTTTTGTACTTGTATCCCATGAAGGGACAAGACTAACTGAAGCCTACATGTAGTTCATGTAATTGGTATAATATTTCAAAGCTACACATGTGGTCACATCACAAAAATACTTTGGTAGCTGTAAACACATATTTGACATGGTGAGTTTGGATACTGGGGGATGGAAAGCATGATATTGAAGGCCTAAGTTCGAATCCCATTTGGCAAACTAATTTTTTTCCAATTCTAAATGACTGCAAGCTTCAAACCAAAAGTACAGTTTGAAGAGTAAACCAACAGGTCTTGATTTTAGCAATAAGCTGAGGGCATGTGGTTTTAAACATCCTTGTGAAGAAAGGGTACCAAAATTTGGGCTTGAAATATCTATGGACATAGCAACCAAAATGTGGTTTCACGTGTTGACTACACAGTGTAAACCAACTTGGCATGCAAAAGTACCACTGCACATTCATTGCTGTGTGGTTTTGGGATTGCAACAGACCCTAGCATCCTAGAGCTCACAGGAACTGGGCATGTGATTGCTGGCGATGTGATGTGTTGTAGCGCATTCTACTCCTAGTCAGTCTAGGACTTGTAAAATGCTTCAAATTGGACATACTACCTTAAGCATACTTTCTGGAGGCACACACGTGGAATCTAGCAAGGATCAGACAGTAATAAACCAAAAGAAGTCTATTAAATTTAATTCATTTTTAACCCATTAGATGCATAATTATGCAATATAAATCTGTAGCTAGTTAATATACATTATACTGTCAATACTGCCCAATGAAAACCGTTTTTTTTTTTTTAAGGCCTCCCAAAAAATTTGGGGTGCTTCATGTTTACTCTAGAGCTGAAGAGTGCTTCAGTGGTTTCAGGCCAGAATCCACAAGCTACAGGGAGAATCCCACTTTTAGCTTCCTAAGAAAATCTGGTGTGGCTATTACTAATAAAACTAAGTTTGCTAAAGATTGAAATTGTTCAGCATAACTCTAACTAAGTCATAGTACCAAACGAACTTGGCAATAAGCTTGTCTTCTCTAGGTCCTTTTCATGACTACTAACATTATGCTTCAATTCTGACAAAGGTACAGTGCAATAAACCTCTTATCTGAGCGAATCAGATCCGGAAGGAGAAAACCTTTTGTAAGGTTCAAATGCGGGGAACGAGTGGGCGTTATCTGAGTTCTCTAAGCATTGGCAGTTTTGCAAATGTCACTGGTCAACTTATAAGAGGGATACATTCCATATGTGTTGTGCACTTACTCAGTCTATTTCATTTTTATTTCATTAACAGGCACAACCTAGTGAATGGAGAGCTGATTGTGAAGTCTGGACTTGTGGACAAACGGAAGGTAATGGGCGGAGCCTTCTGCTAGAATAGTCCCACCTCACACACCATCTTCCCCTCACCCAGGGATTGTTTAGTAAGAGAAGACAAATGATTCTCACTGATGTTCCAAGATTGTACTATGTCGATCCTCTCGACATGACGCTGAAAGGGGAAATCCCTTGGTAATGACTTTTTTATAAGGGGAGTGGCAGGTATGATTGTTTAAGGGATAACTGATGCACCACTTATGTGCAAGAAAAGGAAGTGCAGAATACAGAGGTTAAATTTTAACACCTGACTGTAAACTGAAAGCATAACTGTAGTCAGCACAGCACGAAATAGTAATTGTGATGGAAGGGTTACCTGTTAACTATTATGATGGAAGGGTTACCTGATAACTATTGAATGGAAGGGTTACCTGATAACTATTGTGATGGAAGGGTTACCTGATAACTATTATGATGGAAGGGTTACCTGATAACTATTGGGATGGAAGGGTTACCTGATAACTATTGGATGGAAGGGTTACCTGATAACTATTGGGATGGATGGGTTACCTGATAACTATTGGATGGAAGGGTTACCTGATAACTATTGGGATGGAAGGGTTACCTGATAACTATTGGATGGAAGGGTTACCTGATAACTATTGTGATGGAAGGGTTACCTGATAACTATTGTGATGGAAGGGTTACCTGATAACTATTGGGATGGAAGGGTTACCTGATAACTATTGGGATGACTTAGACATAGGCATTTCCTTTTGAAAAGTAATGATGCGAGCTCCTCTCATATGAACACAGGTCATCATCAATGAAAGTTGAGGTTAAGAGTTGGAAAATATTCTTTGTTCATACGGTGAGCTCAAACGTTTTTAGACCTCGCACATGTGTGCATTCACATTAGCGTAAGCTCCCTGCTCTACACTTGCAATGAGTGTACTTAGGGGTACCTAACCATATATATAGTACAAGTATTACCGGCTTAGCTAGGACAGAACATATTACCTTGAAGAGCCCCTCTTACTTGGAGCATGGCATAATTATATCCCCACTAGCCTCACAGAACATATTATCTCGAAGACCCCTCTGGCCATGCAAAGGAGTGGGCTGAGACTTTGGTGAAATGGGGAGCCAAAAGCGACAGCGCCGTTTGATGGACCACGACCGGGCAGGAAAGAGCTGCACCCATCATCATCACCCTTCAGTGTTATGCAAATACTCTTTATTCTCATTTTTTTATTGCTAAAGTCCCGTGACCTTTACTCACAGACAGATTTACCATTGCACACACATACACACACATTTACATGTATCATTGTGAACAATGCCATCAGAGCTGATATGGTGATACCTGTACAGTACAAAATTTGACCCCTGGCACAATGTTTTTTGATGTATCAGAGTTCGTATAACTGATTTATAGTTACTGTACTACAGGTCAGCATCACTCCCCTAGCCTCAGAGAGTTGCACTGTAATGGAGCACTGATCCCCTTTCATGTTAGTGGGGGCTGTTCTTCGTGGCAATCAGCTCACATTCATCCTACACTCTAACCATCGCTTCAGTTCGCGTAGGGCCTTAAAAAGTGCATTTCATTGCAGAATACCCCAAGCAATAAACTAACGTTCTATTTCTGAGAACGCTTCGGGTTTACAAGTTCAGCTAGGATCCCGCATCCACTTTTATAGTTTCCAAAGCCCGATAAAATTTAGCTGTTGTGGGCGTTACATGTGGTATGCGTTAGAAGCAGAGATAATATATATATTATCTCTGTTAGAAGTAAAGATTGAAACTTGTGTCAAGCATAAGTTGCATAACTCAACTTACGAAAACCGTAAAATAAATTTAACTCGGCAGTGCGTTTCTAACTTGTTGGTTCTAGTGCCTCGATCCTCATACCGGCTAACATTGTGCTTCAATCGCGACGAAGATACAATGCAATAAACCTTTTATCCGAACGACAGGAGAAACGGTTTTTAAAGCTCACTGTGGGAACGAGCATGCATGTCTATTATCAATGGAACGAGTGAGCGTTCTCGATCTGAGCTTTCTAAGCGTCGGCGCACAGTTTTGCCACATTGTAGCTTGTAGGTACTCGACGGCTCTACATGTAATTCGCTCGCTAAAGATGAACTGGTGGTGTTTTCTAATCGTATTCATGACACTTCCCATCTGAATCTACTTGTTTCCGATGTAGGACTTATTGATTGACGCGTACAATTCTAAGAATGAAGCTAATCACCACAAAACTGATAATTGTTCACTGTGCAATTTATTCCAAAGGAGATACCTGCCAATGCATGTATATTACATTTGGCTGGTATCTAGCTATCAGCCTGTGCGCATGCATCATCAAAACTTAAGGTGGCTGTAATTTCTGTCATGCAACAGTTGGACTTTCAACATATATTGTCTCACGTTCCTAATTTTTCCTGCGCAGAGTACGTCGTAGAGGTGCTAACACGACATGTAATATCCTGCGACGTTGGATATATTTGAAAGCACTGTAGACAATTTCAAGATAAACTTCCTTCTAGAAGCAAAGTTACAGTCCTACACAAAATTAAAATAATAATAATAGTAACACCCATTTACGTATTTTACACTCAGAGCCGGCCAGAGGAGATTGCTCGTGCATAGGTAGCAGAGGGGGCAGTGATAGAGGCAGAGGGGGCAATGATAGAGGCAGAGAGGGGAGAGGGGCAGTGACAGAGGCAGATAGGGGGCAGTGATAGAGGCAGAGGGGGCAGTGATAGAGGCAGAGGGGGCAGTGATAGAGGCAGAGGGGGCAGTGATAGAGGCAGAGGGGGCAGTGATAGAGGCAGAGAGGGGAGAGGGGGCAGTGACAGAGGCAGATAGGGTCCCTAGTATCAATGCAGCAGAGTCAAAGACAATGGAGTGGCTGTAAAATTGGTGAATATGCCAGGGATTGGCCAGTGCCTGGATTGAGCATGCAGTACAGGAATGGTACTGTCAGAAGACAAAATAAAAAATAGATCACTTCAGCTCCATACTGAATTAAATGTATGTGTTGTTTGAAGTCAGCCTATCCCTGTCTACTAACTTGTACCGAACAATTGTAGTCCTTGCAGCTTTCATATACATGTACTTCAGTTGCCTATCAGCACTTACATGGTATCTGTGGTTTTACTCGGATTACCCGCGATACTGGGTGTTAATTAATAGACTAGCCCATAGCATGTTTTTCAGTAGCCATAACATGTACTTGTGTTACATGTTATTATATTAACCACCGTTGCTCAGAGAGTAAACACACCCCTAGCATAAAGTTTGGATATGAGTGGCTAGACCCCACCAGGCCCCATATCTATGTTATCACATACACCGCGCTCCCTGACACACTCAGGTCAGATAAAAATGTGTGAAACGAGATACCGGTATAAAAATAAAGTAAGTAAACAAGGGATTACGTAAATTTAGCAATATTACAGACCTACATCATTTAGCAAATCTCTACCTGCCTGAAATTGCTAAATGCCTGCCTTTACATCTTCCTCAAGAATTAGGTCTGCCGCAACCATGCACCGTGACAGATTTTCAATGCTTTGGAGTAATCTTAATTTCCCACTGTCCATCAATCAAAAGATACTGCTGAGTAAAATAGGCGAACAAAATCAATTAAACTATCTGCATGTACAGGTATGTGCTATACATACGCAATCTTGGGCTACTCAGCCTTCATACAATGTTTCAGATGTGGCAATTCACTCTTGCTAGCCAGTAGCCTGAAGTGAACTCTTGACTTGTGATCGAGCAGTTTACCAATCGGGAGATAACAAAGCCAGCGTACTCCCCGTGTCTCGTATTTGCGGATACGGTCCGTCCCATTTCTAATTACCAGAGCGCCTCAGTACAGTATATAATTGATTAGACAATTACTGAATCAATAATTCGGTCTTACTAGTAATTCATCATCAGGTAAGTTTATGTGTACTATGGTTACTTGCATGCTGTCGTACTGTAAAGTCCACTCAGAGATAACTGGTGCATGTGATATTCAGTGGGTCTCGCGAACGCTACAATAAGGTTGCTCGATATTATAAACGGTCTGGGGTTGGCAATATACAGTCTCAGGGGCGTACGCAGGGGGGGGGGGGGGGGGGGTTCGGGCGAACCCCCCATTTTGGCTCTGAACTTTTTTTTAGTACGTGCGCAAGGTAAATATGCAACCAGTAGCGAAGGATAAATTGAATGGCACCGTGGGACTGGAGGCAGTGGCGAGGTGGCCGGGGGGGCAGGGGGGGCAATTGCCCCCCCAGCGGGCCTTAAAAAGGGGGCGCCAAAATGACGATAGGGGCGCACCAGCCGCCAAGCGAAATGTGTTTAATTAAGATGATTATTTATGTAGCAGTCATAATGCTGGGGATGAGTTCATCAATAGCGAACGTCAGAAAGAAGGCGGGATTTCACCGCACGTGTATATATTTATAGCAGGTAAACAATCCAAGTACATTGCTCTATACATGTAGTTGTAAATAGTTCCGGCCAAAACTTCGGCTTGACTGATGTCATGAGATCAAGAATCGGCTACGTGTTAATTGCTACCAGTTTTTGTTATTGTTATCGTGCTGCTCGATCAGAGGCACAGTTTATTGGTGTTGATTGCCCTTAGTTAGAAAAATTAGAACGCGCACCACAAAAATTTTCGCGCGCTTCGCGCGCGCCCCTCCCTATCATCAACGCGTCAATTTTCCATGTGGAACCCACCCCCTCCTCGCCAAAATCCTGCATCCGCCCCTGTAAGAAATTCTGACAGAAAAGCAGCATGCGTGTTTGTGTGTGTGTGCGTGGGGGAGGGGGGGGGGGGGGGGCGGCAGTCTGTGTATTTGCCCCCCCAGTGACAGACAAGCCACCTCGCCACTGACTGGAGGGACCTTCACTCCGCTCGTATGTGGCGAAACGCAAGGGTCTCCCGCTCGTATTTAACCGCGCTGCCGTAACCCCCCTTTATAAAATCCTGCGTACGTGTCTGGTAGCCTCTAGTTCTTTGTATTACATGTAGCAATCGTTTAGTAAGTCTGGCAATCGAGTCTCGTTTTTGACTGCTTAATATTACCAGGTTTATTAATAGCGCCTGAACAGCAAAACGACATCGCTAGCAGATCAGAGGACGTAATGATAACCGTTTACCTAGTTAAACGAAAATAGGTGCAAATTGGGTTCAATTTGGTCCTATATTGTAATCACTTATTGCGTAATGAGTGATGCAATTACCGGTGGAATTAGTACGCCCCTCATTCATGAAGCTGAGGTGGAACTTAGTATTAAGCTATCGGTTACATAAATTTCTATGCGACTCGGCGGTTCTGCTCGACGGCACTCTCGCATTCACTAAACGTAATATTGGGCCTAGCTTTTTTTTTTTGTTCAGATCAAATTAGACTCATGTGCATGCTTGTTACTTGTTGTTATACAGTTACTTACCACTTACAGTTGCTCCAAAACGTTTTCAAGACTATCCCTTACAGATACGATACAGCTACATTTCAATGCGCGTGCGCGTGGTGTTATCGCATACGAATTCGAAATGCTTTACGTTTGACTCGCAATAACTTTGCAACGATTCGTGTTATTGATCAATACTTCACAGCACACCATTTTTCTATCATTTTTGGAGCTTGCACCAACTCCATCATTGCGAGGTCTGACACCAAACTGCCATACATTTTGACTCACTATCGCTAGTCGCTTGCACATTTTCCCGCAGGCGCTAGATTCTATGTAGTATACTCGCCACTGAATAAATCGCCATTGAGTGGGACGCGGTTACCTATATTAATAGCGAGACCCATATAATTCCTCAACGACTGTACATATAGTTGGTTTTATATATTGTCACCTTTACTAAACTTGGCTTTACGTAATTACAAAGCTATGCAATGGCATATTTTGACCTGGTTCACATATCTGGCACTACCAGCTCTAGGTCTGTGTAGCATCATCGTATTTCAAACGTTTATGTATAGGTACTTTCGTACTTTCTTAACGGTCCCCTCGTAACACAATGAGTGATTATAATACTGACACTGAACCAATTTGCCCAACTAGGGTAAACGGAGGAGAAACCACAGCGGTTGCCTAGAGACATGTATCACGTTCGCAGACTTTTGATCATTCCTTCCCACTCGCTGTAATCCATAAGTGCAGATGTTGCCACGTGAATTAATGGCGAAAATGTTAATAGTCCTTGGAATACGACCCGAATCAGTGGGATGCATGTCTGCTTCAAGTGTCTGGCCTAATGCTGTGTCCTAATTCAGGAGATTGTTGAGGTCATGTTATAGGAATGCTGTGAAATATAATATAATATGTATAATTATAATTATAATACATGTATATATAATTATATTGGTATGCCGCCATGTAAGGAGTTGACGGCAATAAATTGTTTCTACTAGGACTGTAAATTAACCAAAAAAAGGTGTAGATGAAAAAAAGTTGCAGGTCATGTTTCTAAATGACAAATGTAGGTGTCCATTGGAAAGAAGGTGAACTGTCAACAGTGATGTATACAAAGTTTATAACATTCACGCTAATAAATGATAGTTACATATATGATATATTGAAAGCTGCAAACTGTTGTTAAGCAAATACTTTCAATTTGGAGTTATTAAAGGTTGAAATCAGTTGAGTTTTGCAATACACTCATTACTACGTGGTCATAATGAGCTATAGAAGCCTCCAAGTCACCCCACACATGCATGCCTCCACTAAGTCTTCTTCATCAATGCTCTTCCATCATGGGGTCCCCTGATTTCTGGTTGGTATATCACTCACCATTGTTCCAAAATCTGAAACTGAAATTTATGCATATTATTTGGACTGTAGTAGCATAGATATTAGGTCATCTCCTTCAGCCTGCAGGTAAAAATGGCTTCAGGATGGAATCATCAGTGTGAGCAATGTGGAAGGTTATTTTCAAACCGCCCAAATCTGCAACGACACATGTTCACACATACCGGAGAGAGGCCACATCAGTGTGGACAATGTGGAAAAGCATTTTCAAAACAGTCAAATCTGCAAAGACACAAGCTCACCCATACTGGTGAGAGGCCACATCAGTGTAAACAATGTGGAAGGACATTTGCACTACAGTCACATCTGAAAACACACATGTTCACGCATACGGGTGAAAGGCCACATCAGTGTGAACAATGCGGAAAGGCATTTTCACAACAGTCAAATCTGAAAACGCACATGCTTACTCATACTAAGGAGAGGCCACATAAGTGTGAACAGTGTGGAAGGGCATTTTCAAAACGGACATATCTGAAAACACACCTGCTTACTCATACTAGGGAAAGGCCACATCAGTGTGTACAATGTGCAAAGGCATTTTCACAACGTTCAAGTCTGCAAAGACACATGCTCACTCATAATAAAGAGAAGATTTACAAATGTTTCTGTCAAAAATCGTTTACATACTTAAATTCATTGAAGGCTCACTGCAGGATTCATACCGGTGAGAGGTTGAGGTGCAGCAACAGTGGATGTACCAAATCTTACCTGTACAAGAAGAGTTTGGACTACCATCTTAATTCATGTCACAGTAACTAAATTTAATGCTGATTCAAGTGTAAGACATTGATTAATTTGTTTTGTTTTATGGTTTATAATTAAATTTACGTTTTTTAATTTGTGTGTATGTGGTTGTCTGCTGTGCTATGCAATTGGGAGGGGCCACTTTGAGTAGTTCACCCCCAAGTCCATCATATGATGGTTTGTTTCAGTTGTGGTTTTTTAAGTCGCCATGACAGCTGAAGGGAACCCCCCTGAGCCGCGAATGGATCAAGAGTACATGTACCGAGCCTGGGGTTGTGTCAGTCACTATAAATTGAAGACCTTATATGTCGTCAATCTATGGTGCATTACGCATACATGACTATTATAATGTGTACTAAGTGCTTTGTGTGTGCCATATGATGAATATTAAGTGGTGTGGAATGCTCCCTGTGATGGAATTGAGTCTGAAGGCCAAAGGTCTTCAGCTGTCTAATAGCCTCGAGGCTGCATTGCATATATCGGTGGTCGTGTTTACTGCTCCATCGAATGTAGCTGTAAGACCGGAGTCTAAAGCGACGCAAACATAAGGTGTAGGCGTGTAGCAAGTAACTGACGGACGTCATACCATCAATCATCGAGAGTCCTAGGACTCTCGATGATTGAATATGGTTTAGAAGTTGTCATATTTCGCTTTATGTACATGGTAGGATGCTACAAAAAAAAAAAAAAAAAAAGGGAATGTGTATGCCTGGGTGCTATATGAGCCTATATCACTGTAATTTTTATTTTATTTTATTAATACTGCTCGATTAATACCCTCTATTTAATAATATTACAGTGCTTCCACGGGCCGGGGGAACCACGATCGCGAGCGCTAGCGTCAGAATGTTTACTCAGTTCATTTCAATGCTCCGTTTTAAAAATATAATAGGACGCGAATGAACTAGACTGGAATCCATCGTTGTGCCTCGTTCCCAACCTTTTCGTAAGGCTTAGCTCGGAGCCACTTGTAGAGCCCGAGGTAAAGTTAAAACCCGTAAAAATTACGTAAACGCACAGGCATAGCTTCTACGTACATGTTTGCCTTGCTACGCTACTTTGGTTAGGCTCCTGGACACACCGATGAGCAGACATCTGCTTTGAAAGGTGTTTAGAGCGCTTCATGGTGTTATGTTTGTTACAGAAAGGGCAAACGAATTTAATCTAACAATGCGCAAGTTCTGTTTGTCAGGCCTCTGCAAATATGGTACGAGTATTAGTCTCGTTCCCAGACCAATATGACGCAACGTTTATCATGGACCCGTATTTATTTTTGTACATTACCATGAAAAGCTCAGTTTTTTAATAAATTAGCGATGTCAAAAATGCATAAAGAAAGCGAAGAATGGTTTCTACATAACGTCACAGCACCCCAGCCAAGTCCCAGTCTTCTGATGCACTAAAAACAGTCACACATCGTCGTACATGTATGTACTAACATCATTAATAGTTCATGAGGATGACGACATGAATTTCCAGTCGATGTAATAATTAAACGTCAACGCGTGCGCGTCACGTCATTGATATAACCAACTTTACTAAATTAGTATTGCATTGTACGTACGTATACTGGGCCTACCATTAATAATGCAATACTAATTTAATACCACTCCCCTTTCCCCAAAACTACTGAGCAGAGAAATGTGACGACATTACATGATTTAGCAGATTTACATCTCACGATCAGTATATTAAACATGCATATGTTTCTTACTAATCGAAGGTCTGCACATTGCTTGATTGCTGTAATTCTCATGATCAATTGTTTACTGAAGTAACACATACCTCAGTACATTTTTTTATATTTCATAAAAAACGATCGTTATTATATATATTAATATAATTATTACTCGCATCCACTGCAGCTCTCCACAAAGCAAACATCTTTTGCATGCTATTGACTTGTTCAATGCATCTGTATCTACTATGGATGAGCTCACCATTACCACCATGATGGCACCATCACTACTTCTAAACTAACTCAAAAACTGTTATCCGCTAAATTGGAGGACCAGCAATTTACCAAGCTATTTGCTAATGCTTCACTGCTGGATAGGGCTCGTTTACTTTTAATTTCCTCGCCTCACTCATCAGCTTGGCTATCTGTCACACCTTCCCCAAGGCTCAACCTTCATCTTGATCCCTCTGAGTTTCAAGTTGCCATTAAGTGGTGGTTAGGCCTTCCTGTGAGTCAAGGTCAGCTTTGTCCCCAATGCATGTCCCATTCTTTGGATCACTTTGGTCACCATGCTCTGTCATGTAAAAATGGATCTGATGTGGTTTCCCACCACAACAGAATCTGAGACACCCTTTTTGAGTTCTGTCAACGTGCATGCTTGGGTGCGCAGCTTGAAGCTGGAAGCAGTCTGAGTCATGAAGCTCGACAAACATGTCCTGCCAATGTCCTCATCCCTAACTGGGAGTTGGGCAAGCCTACTGCAATTGATCTTTGTGTCACATCCCTGCTTAATTCAGATACCCTACAAGTAGCTTGTGTGACACCAAGTTCAGAAGCAATGCAGGCAGAACAGAGGAAGCACCACAGTAATGATGCAAAATGTGGATAGTTAGGTTGGGTTTGCATCCCCCTGGTGGAAGAGTCCTATGGAAGTTGGGGACCAGAAGCTCAACATAGTCTCTCCAGACTTGCCGGAAGACTAGCCACCCGACTGGGGCAGCCTAAGTCCTTCACAACAAATCTGATCTATGGCAGATTGAACTTGACCCTGATAAGAGCCAACTCCAGGGCCATTCTATCTAGAGAATGGTTTTGACATTGTGTTGTGTGTTTATGTATATTAACATATTTATAATAATGTAGTATCTAATTATAATGATAATAGAAAACACATTCGTTGTCCATTAGTCATACTAAGCAACTAGCTTCCTAGCAGCATCCTTCATCTTATTGAGATCAGCTCCAGCAGGAAGGGACTGGCCATCCAACCACAGCTCTGCCTTCATGGCAATCAGCTCCCATTCATCCTTTTGGGATGGATGCTTCAGCTCCAGGTACACACAACACAGGACAGTGGCCCATATTGTGGACACTCCCCCATCACACTTTACTGGACATGCATCACTCAGCTCCTTGAGGCTCTTGGAGAGGACCTTTGCAATGACATCATCCAACTTCCATGACCCATCAGCTTGTTGTAAGGATATGAGACTGGACAGGGAGTCAGTACCATGACCAGTATGGCCTGGGCCTGAGGCTGACCTCTTCTCCTTACACACCATCTCTGACTTCCTAACACATGATTGTTGGATGGGTGCAATAACCTTGCACTTCTTTTTCTTCACGGCCTTCAAAGACAAGGCTAATTCTTCCATCTCAGCAGTGATGTCCCATGTCTTCATGGCTCCCTTAACAGGCTGGTTGTTCTCATCTATTGCAACAAATGCTGTGTGACTGGACACCACACTGGACTCAATGCTCAGCTTCACTATCTCTGACTTCTTGTTCCCTCCATCCTGAGCCCAGTCCTTGATCAGGGACTTGGATGCAAGATGGTGGATGATGGGGATGGGGAAGGAGGGACTGTTGCCAGGTACTTCAAATGGAATGGAGTACTCCACTGGCTGGTCCCCGATCTGACCCTTGAGAGAGGCAGTGCAGTCCACTTGAGACATCAGCTCAGAGGGTCCCTTCAGGATTCCATAGACCACAGCCTTGTTCCCACTGAACAGCACAGGAGGTTTGGAGGGGGCCTGTGTAACCTCAAAGCCATGAGGAAGCTGGAACTCCACTCTCAGGTTTGTGACTGCAGGCTGCAAGGCCTGCTTGAGGCTACGAATGACCTAACAGCAGGAATAAATGTTTGGTGTAAAATTGTAAATATGCATGCATGATTATTTACTGATACATTCCAAAGTTGTTATAAGCAAACATGGAGCATGTTTGCAAACCTATTGCCAGGAATCTGGTATATTAAGTTTGATATAGACTTATTAGTTTATGCAATATGGTAAGTTCATTAGTACTCTGAGTGTTGCAATGTCATCTATGAAATGACTCTTACAAGTTAGAAAATTGAACAGCCCATCACAGAGTTATACAAGGTGCATGCAGTTTGATTAGCCATGTACATTTCAATGGTAGAATGTGGGCTTGTGGCCATGTGGTTTGTTCATTATGCACTAGACTTCTGCAGGTTTGTGTCATTATCCATGTATATTTCTGAATTATATTGTGTATTTTTTACCAGCTCAATAATAAACTAAGACAAAAGTAATATTCTGCAAGACAAGACATGAATGCTGCATCTGTTTTGGGAACTTTGCCTCTAACCCTCTCCCATCCTTTGAATGATGTTTAGATTTTTATTTTGATGCTACACGTATATGCACAATTAAAATTATGCGACAAAAAAAAAAAGAAGACACGAACAAATGTGATTACGTACAAGATACAAAAAATGTGCTAGCACAAACTGATATTGATTTTTTTTTTAATGTTAGGTTAGATTTTGCCTCTCCTATATTTGGTTGCACTACTAAGTCATGCAAAGTTAGCATGCCCCTCCCCCTACCTTTGGTTGTAGTCTCTCTCCACTCTGGATGAACTCTGCTGTTCCATTTCCTGCCTCAGCCAGTCCCTTCACCAAATATGTGGACACCCCAGACCCAATCCCAAATGTAAAACATCTGTGGGAGATCAAGAACATTATAAGTAATAATTTCGACATGTTGATGTACATCCAGCATTTACAAGTATTAATTCATGTTCTTTAGTGAAACGAAGAGCCCCCAAGTTCACGGCTAAGGCTTTTTGCATTCAACCATTATTATGTTAAGAAAAATGAAATCCAGGCATCCAAATGACATACATGTACAATATATCCCCACCTCGGCCTCACTACTGTTTTACCTTGCACTCCCAACATTCCTCTTCACCTCCTGGATGCAGGCCTCTGTGTTGCTTACAGAACCATCAGTCAGGACAAACACCTGGCGAGGAAGACCTTCAAGGAGTGGCTGTCCAAAGATGAACTTCAGAGGTGGGAGGAGCTCTGTGCCTCCTAGATCTGCATCCACATTTTCAGCATGGTGGATGGCTTTGTCAAGGTTCTCCTGGTTGTAGGGAACACTTGATGGAAACAGGGATTCATAGTTGGACCCAAACCCTATGATGTTGAAGGAGCAGCCTGGAGGAATGCTCTTCAGAAACAAGATCAGTGTTTCACGAGCACTCTTGATGAACTCTCCTCCCATGCTGCCACTGCGGTCAACCAGAAAGATGAACTCACAGGCAGCTTTGGTGCTCTTGAACTCTGGGAAGAAATTCAACATCACCACTGGACCTGACATCATGGATTCTTTATTTACACCCTTCTCTCCATTCTCCACGATGGCCCTTGGCTCATAGGGACTCTTGTACTGGACAACCACCACCAGATCCTTGTCCAGGGGATGTCCCTCGTTGATGGAGGCCTTGATCACACCACCTTTTGTTTCCTTACTCAATGGGTGAGTGGGCGAGGTCACGTCTGACACTCCTCGACTGGCTACTTCCAGATGGAAGCTAAACACGGCTGGAGCTGATCCTTGGTGTGAGGCTGCTTTTGTTTTGGCCAGAGGATCCGTAGAACCAAGAGGAGTGTATCGCGGTTTGAGGACCGCTGGAAGGCTGAAGCGCACGCCGCCTTCGGCGTCTAATGGAAGCTCTCCGGCTAACTTCAGATGAAGCTCCGCATCTTTATGTGGAGGTAGATTTCCCAGAGAGATGCTGAAGATGTCTCCCGTCTTCTCCTCGGCTAGGGCTGCCGAATAGCCGCTGGCAATGGCATCGCTGTACATCTGACGAGCCTCTTCCTTTTCTCGTATGACGGCTTTCACCTTTCGTCCATCGATGACCGCCTCCAGCCCGACTACTGCAAAGGACTCCTCCAGGGGGAACCTGAAGACCACTTCGATAGGATCCACTCCCGTGTTGGAGTACTTGAGCGTGGAGTCAAGACCAACCAAGAATCCATTGATATGCGCTTTGACGGACACGTCTTTGAGCGGTACTGATGTATCCTTCCCCACTACGAAGAGCCCTGCCTCCGACATTTTTATACATGTAAGGTTACGCGGATGAATTTGCAAAACCCTATCCGATTACGTCATAGATTAATTAACAATTACGACATTGAATTTACAATAGACAAGTTCAGGAATTTTTTAATTTCGAGTAATTACTTCGTGACGTCACGTCCGGAGTACCAGTTCGGCTTACTCAAAACCTTTTACAAATGCCGGGTAATGTTTGCATCGTGAGTCGCAATACAAACATTAAAGACAATAGTGTTTCTTTTCATCGCTTCCCCCAATCACGCTCGAGAAGGCAACGATGGATTGAAGTGCTCGATCTTACCAGTATCGCCATTAAACTAAAAGACTACCAATGTGTACCATCGTGTTTGTAGCCGACACTTCCCAGATACAGATGCAAGTCGAGACCCACACTAAACATTGGGAGGTATTTTGCATCACCAAAAAAAAAACAAAAACAAGATGACAGAAACAAAGAGCTAAAGGACGGGAGATATCGTTAAGAAATTCTAGTTTATCGTTTAACAGCGACCAAGATAGCTGCAATGCATCTAAAACAGAGTCTGTTGTTGCGTCATATTTGACTTCTCCTTCTCCAATCGGCCAATCCCATCACCGATGATAGCAAGCATAGGTGAGCAGCTTTTAACAGACTACCAGGTTCATGAAATTCCTACCATGGATCACCAAGCACTTCAGAATTTTAAAACATGAAAATGATGCAAGGTGAAGACACTTACTGATGTAAGAGTGTATTTCAGACTTTGCAGGGAATGATAAGTATGTGAAACTGTACAATGGCATGGGTTTGATTCTTATGATGTTTTGTTGGCATTCTTTGGGTCCCTTACTCTCATGTATTGGAAGGATCCTCAAAGAAAGCTGCAGGGATCTACTAGAACAAAACTGGATCATATCTTTTTAACATTAATCAAACTAAAGTTGAACCTTCGCAACTGGTAGTCTGATGTCAATAGCGGAATCATTACACTCACCACTACTTTCCAAATGCAGCTGCTGCTGTTTTCGAGCCAGGTATGACCGTCTACGTCAATAACTTCTGCTCCGCGCCGCTTGTAATAACTTCCCTGATTCTTTCTATATATCGTTTTCCCTACAACATGATTTGACTTTTATTCCACAGCAAAGAAGCCACCATTTGAGTGCAGCTATGTTGTGACTCTCTAACGGTTCAGATAGCGTAGCACCAGGAATTGACTAGTATTCTTTACTGCATCAGCGATATGCTGATGCAGTAAAGAATACTGATGCAGTAAAGAATGATTGCATACTATTTTTGTGTGTGTAAACAAGTGAGATTTTAAAAAAAGCTTCAATACATTACCCCCAGAAACTTTACTAAGGCTTACGTGGACAGTTTGGCATAGGACCCAAGCTACAACGTGTACTCCCGATGTGACGTCACGTAGCAATCATAGTTTTCAATCAAAATTCCTGAACTTGTCTATTGCAAATTATTGAGCGAGCAATACCTCTTAATTGGCACCTCGTGCTGTGTTTCTCGTTTGTGTTCTCAGGGAGAAATTTATAGGGACAGGTAGTGGTTTTGTGTTTCGTCTACCGCGTAGGTACCTGTTGCCTGTTGGCAGTGTAAACTCAATAAAGGATTGCTGTAGTTTTACTCCCCCTACAGCCATTGGGCCACTGGACCTGAAGCATCCATCCCAATGGGAGTTGACTCGTGCCCATGTACAGATGTACAGAGGCCTACAACTCTAGGACCCCAACCGTTAAGTTCAATGCATGAATGATTAACGATTATAGTTGTTGCGAGTTTACTAAATCGTAATTATTGTAAAAATTATGTGTGCGGCTGTATTGAGTCGAGGGACTACTATGGCTGTAGAGGTGGAATACTGTGACAGTACTAAATTTAATACTTATGGTGGACACTCCCCCATCACACTTTACTGGACATGCATCACTCAGCTCCTTGAGGCTATTGGAGAGGACCTTTGCAATGACATCATCCAACTTCCGAGAGGCCACAGTTGCATATATTCAGAAGCATTGCTGCCTTGCTCTCTGGGGGAAAATCCTACATGGCCTGGATCATATTTCCATCATGTTAAATATACTCATCCATGGGCCAATGCTTTCTACTAATTTAACTTCTGTAAATGCATTCTGAACTGTGTTTTACAGCAGTACAGTTATATAACATAACTGGTCCACTACATTAATTGCCACGTATCTGCTGTGAGCAAGAACAGTGACTGCATACCTGCAAGAGTTGCATACACATCCATAAAATGACACACAATCAATCATCTCGCTACTATTTTTTGTCTTATGTTCACATGCACAGTGCAAAAAAAAATTGACTTTGCACATGCATACATTAACCAATATTGTGCATGTAGCCTTGGCTTAAAGGATAGAGGGACCAAGAGGGGCCTGGTAAGTAAACCACACACTGAAGCCCTATACATGTAGTTGTGACACAAATTGATCACATTTCAATAACAAAAGTAGGCCCCTGTACCCCACAGGTCACATCAGCCTTTTTGCAGCATCCTTCATCCTATTGAGATCAGCTCCAGCAGGAAGGGACTGGCCATCCAACCACAGCTCTGCCTTCATGGCAATCAGCTCCCATTCATCCTTTTGGGATGGATGCTTCAGCTCCAGGTACACACAACACAGGACAGTGGCCCATATTGTGGACACTCCCCCATCACACTTTACTGGACATGCATCACTCAGCTCCTTGAGGCTCTTGGAGAGGACCTTTGCAATGACATCATCCAACTTCCATGACCCATCAGCTTGTTGTAAGGATATGAGACTGGACAGGGAGTCAGTACCACGCCCAGTATGGCCTGGGCCTGAGGCTGACAAGCAGTCATCTTCCTCTTCCATCTCTCCATCAGAACATACCGCGATAGAAGCATGGGCCAATTTACGTCTAGGGGCCTTACCACCTGTGGATTTCCTTGCAGTTTGGCGAGTTCGGCCACTGCGCTTTTTACCATCTGATTCAACTTTCTTGGCAGTGATGTCCCATGTCTTCATGGCTCCCTTAACAGGCTGGTTGTTCTCATCTATTGCAACAAATGCTGTGTGACTGGACACCACACTGGACTCAATGCTCAGCTTCACTATCTCTGACTTCTTGTTCCCTCCATCCTGAGCCCAGTCCTTGATCAGGGACTTGGATGCAAGATGGTGGATGATGGGGATGGGGAAGGAGGGACTGTTGCCAGGTACTTCAAATGGAATGGAGTACTCCACTGGCTGGTCCCCGATCTGACCCTTGAGAGAGGCAGTGCAGTCCACTGGTGACATCAGCTCAGAGGGTCCCGTCAGGATCCCATAGACCACAGCCTTGTCCCCACTGAACAGCACAGGGGGTTTGGAGGGGGCCTGTGTGACCTCAAAGCCATGAGGAAGCTGGAACTCCACTCTCAGGTTTGTGACTGCAGGCTGCAAGGCCTGCTTGAGGCTACGAATGACCTAATACGAAACAAGTACTGCGATAATTCAGTATGTAATGTGAGCATAAAGGTATATTATCTTACCTTTACATACATGTATAGCAGGATCAATGTGAAAATACCACATTCATTGATAATCACATTTAAACTTATTATGGTCACTTCCATATTTCCATGTGTACACATAATTACACTTAGTTCACTTCAAAGCAACTAAATCCCAGCATTACATAGTGGCAAGTGTTCAGAGCTGGGTTGGCTGTGTATTCCCCTTGCGGTGGAGACCTATGGAAACTGGGGAAGGGAAGCCCAAACCACCTTCTCCCGCCTGGCCTCTCACCTGGCCATCACCACTTCCTCCCACAAAGGTAAGGTTCTCACGGAAATGCACAGCAGGCTGAACTTCACCCTGGTCAGGGTGGTGGCTAGGGCCTTACTGGCAAGGTGCGCACCCTCCCTTGGCCCCATGGACTTCCCTTGAACATTCCTATGTATTGTATATGTTTCTGTATCTGTAATTAGTATGCAATAACATCCTATTTTATAGTGGCAAACATCAGTTTCCACAATGCAGTTACATATATACACAATTCATGTATATGAAAGAACTACAGTCTCTGTCGTTGGCTTTCTGTTGGGTTGTGATGGCTGGAGCCAGTCCATCACCAAACTAACATAAAGGTTACAGACTAAGACAAGTGCTTAGGTTGCTAGGGTGCAGTGAAGGAGGTTTTAGGGTGCATGCATGGGGTATGTATAAATGGAGAGATTTTATGTTGGCTGTGTATGTATGAGGAAGTTCTTTAGGATAAGGAGATTGGTGGTTGCGAGAGGGAGCTAGGGCACCAGCGATACTGCAAAGTGTAAGTACAATAGAGATGTTTTTACAGTGACCTCACGGGTAGCACGGGTACATAAGGACTGAATTGTAAATTTGTTTATTAATACAGTTGTATGTGTCCAGAGTACCAGCACTCCATGTGTTGGATCAAGGTTACCTTGTATACTAGTTATGCAAAGTTAGCATGCCCCTACCCCTACCTTTGGTTGTAGTCTCTCTCCACTCTGGATGAACTCTGCTGTTCCATTTCCTGCCTGAGCCAGTCCCTTTACCAAAGATGTGGACACCCCAGACCCAATCCCAAATGTAAAACATCTGTGGGAGATCAAGTACATAATGACTACGTTGGTTGTTTCATGTGTATGTGTGTGGTGGTGAGGGGCAGGGTAAGTGCATGTACACGCACAAAAATATTAATCATATATCATGTTTTGCAGCATTGTATTTATTATGGCTATAGTATTAGTTACAAACAACTGAAGAATGAACAATAATATACATGTATAGGAATTAGAAACTATTATACATTTGTAGCCCTAATTTCTATATGCCTTGGTTATACAAGATTACAACGACTTATTTTTAAAATTGCGTCTTTCCTTCCAAGGGAAATAACTCAACACAATACCTCTCTCTCACTATAATACTATTTACCTTGCACTCCCTACATTCCTCTTCACCTCCTGGATGCAGGCCTCTGTGTTGCTTACAGAACCATCAGTCAGGACAAACACCTGGCGAGGAAGACCTTCAAGGAGTGGCTGTCCAAAGATGAACTGCAGAGGTGGGAGGAGCTCTGTGCCTCCTAGATCTGCTTCCACATGTTCAGCATGGTGGATGGCTTTGTCAAGGTTCTCCTGGTTGTAAGGAACACTTGATGGAAACAGGGATTCATAATCGGACCCAAACCCTATGATGTTGAAGGAGCAGCCTGGAGGAATGCTCTTCAGAAACAAGATCAGTGTTTCACGAGCACTCTTGATGAACTCTCCACCCATGCTGCCACTGCGGTCAACCAGAAAGATGAACTCACAGGCAGCTTTGGTGCTCTTGATCTCTGGGAAGAAGTTCAACATCACCACTGGACCTGACATCATGGACTCTTTATTTACACCCTTCTCTCCATTCTCCACGATGGCCCTTGGCTCATAGGGACTCTTGTACTGGACAACCACCACCAGATCCTTGTCCAGGGGATGTCCCTCGTCGATGGAGGCCTTGATCACACCACCTTTTGTTTCCTTACTCAACGGGTGAGTGGGCGAGGTCACGTCTGACACTCCTCGACTGGCTACTTCCAGATGGAAGCTAAACACGGCTGGAGCTGATCCTTGGTGTGAGGCTGCTTCTGTCTTGGCCAGAGGATCCGCAGAACCAAGAGGAGTGTATCGCGGTTTGAGGACCGCTGGAAGGCTGAAGCGCACGCCGCCTTCGGCGTCTAACGGAAGCTCTCCGGCTAACTTCAGATGAAGCTCCGCATCTTTATGTGGAGGTAGATTCCCCAGAGAGATGCTGAAGATGTCTCCCGTCTTCTCCTCGGCTAGCGCTGCCGAATAGCCGCTGGCAATGGCATCGTCGTACATCTGACGAGCCTCTTCTTTCTCTCGTATGACGGCTTTCACCTTTCGTCCATCGATGACCGCCTCCAGTCCGACTACTGCAAAGGACTCCTCCAAAGGGAACCTGAAGACCACCTCGATAGGATCCACTCCCGTGTTGGAGTACTTGAGCGTGGAGTCAAGTCCCACCAAGAAACCATTGATATGGGCATTGACGGACACGTCTTTGAGTGGTACTAAAGATATCTCCTTTCCTACTACAAATAGCCCCGCCTCTGACATGTCAAAATGTGGCACGTGAGCCCGATGTGACGTTTACCACTAGATCGAGCGCTGTCCATCGCGAAAGTTGTTTTCTATAGTACAAAGCTAGGTTGTCTTCATGAAATTAAAGCATCATTATTGTAAAGTTGTAAACTATGGGGGGGGGGGGGGGGGGGGGGGGGGGGGGGACGGACGGCTGGATTTTGCAATCCTCTTAAAAACTGACGTATGAGTGCACAAGAAACCACGATGTAGCAAAATGAAGCTACCGGATTGTTTGCCCTGAATATCGAATAGTGTCAACATGGATATTAGAGGTACCTCTAATATCCATGGTGTCAATAAGTTCCTTCAGCAGAGCACCAAAAAATATTAATTGTAGTTAATTTTAATGTTTGGGACTAGCATGGAAGTCGCTTTCTATCTTTCAGATGTGCACATTGGAGACTTTGGTGATATCTCCGAGGAGGTGAAGCAATTTCTAAGTATTGCGATTATGAATCACAGTTCACACATTTTCAGGGCACTACCGTGTCGAGGTTTGTCCTATGTCGTGATGAACGAAGCGACAATAAAAATAGTAATGCCTTCGGCGCACTGGACCTAGACGAGGACGGAGATATCATAGTTACCAGGCGCTCTAAAAAGGAACTCACAATAGTCCTTCAAATAGGTAAGGCAATTTTTTGTACCAAATTACAGCTTGTCTTTTTAAAATAATTGATTTTTCCACAGAGCACGCCATGGCCACTCATATTGATAATGTCGGCCAACAGGTGGGCGCAGGAAGGAAGTTGCCAGCACTGTCGAGTGTGTACATGGTGTGTGCTTGCTCCAGACTAGGTGTGGAGGGGTGCCTTACTGATGGCGGACTATGTAGTGCACAGCGCGTCGCTTTTCACCGCGGCGGCCATCTTGGAGTTGGGAGCGGGGACTGGTCTGGTCAGCCTGGTGGCAGGAACGTTGGCCAAGTGTGTGTTCAGCACAGGTGAGGTGGTATGTGTGTTTGTGTGTGTGTGTGTGTGTGTGTCACCATGTGCGTGTGTATCACTGTATGTTTGTGCGTTATCAGAATGCCCAAGTTTCACATGAAGGCTCGAAAGTTTTATACATGCAAATATAAAATACTCCTTAGAAACATGCAAGAGGCACACACCATCACTTGCACTTGTTTGGTGAAGATGGCTGTATATATGTGCTTTGTGCGTAGGTTCTCATCATAGGCCCAATGTGGTATGCCTATCTGTACGTGCAGACGTTGGTCAGGGCATACTGGACATCTGTCAGAGAAATGTGAGCCGTAATCTCAAAAACTTGATGAGAGGAGATGGTGTTGAGATCCTGGTGAGAGAACTGGATTGGATGAAGCCTTTCCAGACAACAGGTATATATTTAAAAAATGGTAGCTAGGAGGGAGGCTTTATTATCAAAGCCCAATAATATATTACCCCATGCAGGTCTTTACTCATGGACGGATGGAGACTATCAGAAGTTGAAGGATGTGTCTTGCATCATCGCAGCTGATGGTAGTGCCACACCCCCTCTAATTCACAACTAATCATTAACATGTACCTATACCCTTTAAAATCTAGTGGTTTATGACGACTCCCTAACTGATTCCTTCTTTCAATGTCTGGTGGCGCTGACCACACATGTTGTGCAGCTACCATGTATCTTGGTTTCGCTGGAAAAGAGGTTTGAATTGTGATGTGTTGCATTCCTCAGCTCAGCTGCTTTCAAGAATTACCTATTCCCCGGACATAAAAAATTCAGGATAAATTTTACACTGGAGGACTTGGCACCAGCAAGCCCCGCCTACCAGCACTTCAGGGACAGCCTGGCCAGAGAGTACACAGACAGCTCAGGGAGGCGGCTGAGATTTTTGGCGAGGAAACTTGATACAGATTTTCCGCAGAGTTTCGAATATGAAAGAGTCAAACAATTGGTAGGCATGAAGGTGTGTAGTGCCTCATTGCTGGTACTGTTGGTACTCAGGAGCTGTGGGAACTGACTGTTCAAATCTCCTGAAGGTTATTCAAGTGTTTACTCATGACAGTGAAAGTTACAATGAGCAAACACACACACACACACACACACACACACACACACACACACACACACACACACACACAGTTTTGACTGAGGATGTTAGATTTTATGTGTTGTGTTCTTGTGTTTGATGTGTCATTGTGTCATTCTACCAGCCTAAGGAAGATAGCCTTCAAGAGCCTAGCCTCATAGGTGATGGTATTGCGTCCAGCATGGATTGGCTGTTGGTCCAAAGGTTGCTCCACTACAGTAGGCACATTATGGCCATGTGCTGCAATCGAGGGCAGGAAGGAATTGGGTACAAGTTGTACATGTATATTGCAAAGCACAGCCTATGTTATTGACCTTCACAATGTTCCAGGAATTGTATAACCTCCTGCACAATGCTGTCCTTCAGTAACACCATATGTTTGGCCTGCTCGCAAAGTGGATTGGTTACTATAGTTACGATCGAGAGATTTTTTTTACCATGTTTTCCATTAGAGATAGGAAGCACCGCTTCACGTAGAACCAAGTGTCCGTTCCAAGCTGAGAATGGAGGGATGGACAGGGTCAAAACTGTAGAGCCACAAAATTCCTAATACCTTCTTATTATATGGCTCTAGACTCTTCATTATTCTTGATATACCAAATTCATAATTTCCCTTAGCACAATACAGAGTTCTAGCAGGAAAAGGAGCAGTTTATATGTCTCGCACCGCTTTCTTTTGAATGCTTACCCAATAACCAAATTGATGATACAGAGATGGTAGAATTTCTTGTCTGGCTCTTCGTATGCACTTTCTTCTTCTTCCTTCTCAATCTTCTTCATAATCTCCTCGGCCTATTGGTGTTAGGATATAAATAGAAGACAGACACAAGTGCCCCTCCCATCTTACATCTTCTGTGTGGCCAGTCATTATGTAGGAGACACACAGGTTGGCCAGTATTATGGCACTGATGTTCAGGAGCTGTAAGTAAGGTTGTAGGTATAAGGCAAGTGGAAGTGGGAGGAATGCCATAAAACACTAGACAACCTACATGATCATAATTTTTTTTTACAATTGCTTCATAAAATCCAATAGCTTCCTTGTATTTGGATTCCTGTGAAATATAAAAATCCAACCATTGATGAAAGAGGACACTAGTAAAATTTAAATAAAATTTTAAAAAACACATAGGTACCAAATTAAGACTGAATGGATTACCGGTAATTGCACAATTATGTATTATAAAATGTGCACACACCAAAAAAAAAAAAAGGTGATTCCACCCGGGATCGAACCGGGGACCTTGAGTGTGTTAGACTCACGTGATAACCGCTACACCATGGAATCAGCACATCGACTTCAGCGGAATTTTGTGCAACAGTACTCAATTATACAAGGAGATACAAGTCTCGTGAACCATTCCCGACAGATAGAGTTAAGTACACCTCGAATCTAATTTAGATTAAAAGTAAGCCCTCTAGAGTCTCTATTTAAGGTCTGAATATTAAAATTACTCGGTAACATTATTTTATTAAGTGGAAAAAAATATTGCTTCATTTTCTTTCTGTACATAATTCAACACAGCTGAGGCCTCCCAGTTTGAAACACATGGTCTACGCTGCAAAAAGAGTGCAGGACGCCACTCAGCCATCAACGACATCATCCACAGAGCTTTAATTGCTGCTCATGTTCCATCACACCTGGAACCCTCAGGCCTGTGTTGGGCAGATGGAAAGCGACTGGATGGTGTTTCCATAGTTCCTTGGCCAACTTCTGGTATCGAATCCAACATGTCCTGCTGAGACAGCTGGAGTTTGTGGACCAAAAACAAGATTTGGGCCATCCTTTCTGCTTCAAAGGCTGTCAATTGTCATTCAAAGGGGAAATGCTGCTTCCTAAGCTGGACAGTAATGTAGATGTAGATGAGTTTTTCTGTGTGAATTATTAAGCTAACATGCAGCTAAATTTAAGATCGTATGTTTATTTCATTTAGTGTTAGAGTTTTATCTAAGAAATGATTCTACATTTTTGCTCACAGAGCAAACAAAAAAAAAAACATACCCTCAAATAATCAAGGTTGCCAAAATTGGTACATCTTAGTATTTTTAGTTGCAAAACAACTTCCTCAAAATGATGACAGCACATCATCAAAGATAGTATTGCACACTCACATAATTTTATTTTTTAAAGAAGGAGGAAAAAAAAAAAAGGTGATTCCACCCGGGATCGAACCGGGGACCTTGAGTGTGTTAGACTCACGTGATAACCGCTACACCATGGAATCAACTTGTACACACAAGCTTTTAAATGATAAACTAATGAAGAGTGCTCCGCCAGGTTGAAGTGACCATAGGGATAAAAACATAGGGTTTCAACATTTAACCATGATACATGCATCACACTACATGAAGGTGGCTGCATTAGTTGACAGCCTACTGCCCCCAAGTAGTGGTTGCCAAGTTTCAAGCCTAAAATTCACCTATGTGACTGGTTCCCTTACAACCCAGTTGAAGCACTGACTGATACTACAAATATGTATAGAAGTGGAAGCCTCATGTTGTCGTGTCCTGTTTGAGTGCTGAGCTGCTGTGGCTTTGGGTACAATCATGTTATGTCACATCCTGGTTAAGGATGTGGTACTGTTTTTTTTACCTTCTGCTTAATTCAAGTACAAACAAATGTGACTGGAGAAAAGCCTGAAGAGTTGGCAAACCACACAAAAGAATGACATAGATTTGGTTGCTGAAACATATTGCCCTTCGGGCTGGAAAAGAAGTTGGTAGAGTGCTTACTGAATTACAATCAACAAACATTTCTAAATTCCTCTCTCACTGTTCTAATACCTAATTATATATAACGCAGGGAATTAAAAAGCAAAACGAAAAATGATTCCACCCGGGATCGAACCGGGGACCTTGAGTGTGTTAGACTCACGTGATAACCGCTACACCATGGAATTAGCTATGGAAAGTTTGATTTTTTTTTTTCTAGTGAAATGAATTTTCTAATCATATATAACGCTCCGCCTCGCTAGGAAAAAAAAAAGAAAAAAAAAAAAAAGAAAAAGGTGTTTCCACCCGGGATCGAACCGGGGACCTTGAGTGTGTTAGACTCACGTGATAACCGCTACACCATGGAAACATCTATGCTCAGTGTGATTTTCTAAACGCCTTTAATCCTAAATAGCCTATAAACCCTCACCTGCATGAAGAGGACATGGGCGACATTTAGTTTCCAGGCATCGTGTTCACTGCAAAACTCTACACTCTTCCTGAAGATCTTCTCCACTTGTGGATAATTCTCCCGATCCCAGTATATCTTAGCTTGAGCCATAAGCACTGGAATGTAGCTACACATTGGTAGGAGAGGGCAGTGTGCAATGCAATCACAGATGAAACTACAATTCAATTGAACAACTTAAGATACACAGTTATCTAAGTTTGTGGCAATAGCACAAGGTAGCAAGGCTACACTTCAGTTCAACTGCATAGCTTCTATCACAAAGAAAACACAGCTTACTGCTCAAGTGTCTCATCGTACTCCTCCACACATCTCTTCACAGCCTCATCATTATGGCTCTGCCTGTGTTCCTGCACCTGCTTTGTCAGCTTGCGAAGTTTGTCAGTGTGCTGCGTGGCAATCTCCTCCAGCTTACGGAAGGCCTGGGGACACAAAGGGTTAATTACTCACCACATCTCCAACAAATATAGTATTTGTGGGTTGAGGTGGGTGTGGCATACATACTCAAATAGTAATATCCCCCACAATCATGCATCCTCACACATCACAAAGTACACATCCCATCATATGAGATGCATTGTGGGGGAGGGGGGGGGGGGGAATTCCTGCCATAATAACCTCCTCAGGAGATGCCTGGGTCATGATCTTGGCATCAATGTAATCATAAAGGTACTGAGAGAGGAACTTTGCCCCAAGGTGGCTGTTCTCTGCAAGGACATCAGCGGCCAGGTCATAGTACTGTGGGGATGGGGGGGGGGGGGGGGGGGAGTAATGAAGGGCTGTGGGCTGCCAATATGTTCATCTAACCTCATACTTGCAGTACAGAAGTAGGAGGTTTGAAAATGTCTCTGAGAGGGGAGAGAGATACCAAATGCTGTGTATAAGGCACACCACAATTTGGATGGAGAGAAGGAACACATCACTGTCCATCTCCCAAAGGTAAGTGTACCTCTATATCTTGGATATCCCCCCCCCCCCCCACACACACACACACACTCTTAGGTACTTGTTCCCTTGATATGTCCCTCTGTCCCTCAACTGCATATCTGTTCCCCCTCCCTCGTCTCCCTAACCTGAGGGACACATGCTAGGGGACAGAAGAGGCATACCTGGTGGGCAGGGCACCTGCTGCAACAGAAACTGAAGCTTCTCAAAACCCTGTGTGGGATTTTCGTCCATGTTCATCAGCGCTTGGTTATGGAGGGTTACGGAATCAAGCTCCTGGAGTTACCGAGGAAGCAAGAGTGAACCACATATGTCATATCATACGTGCACTTTCGACACACCTCTTCGGAGCGTGGTGGCATGTCTGTAAGTGCCTCCCTGGCAGTGTCATCTGTAGCACAGGGCAGGTATATTACTTGAAAGACATATACACATAACCACACACACACAACCACACACAACCACACACACACACATGCAAATGCACACACACAAACACTAACACTCACAACACATAAAAACACAGCAGTACACACACACACATGCCCATACGCACCATATACACAATGTACAGTCAATATGGGCAACATACAGTTTTTTAGTTGATATTCTATGGCTGCTTTTAAGTTGAATGTCTCCACAAGGGCAGTCTGATGGAGTACCTACAGAGAAGAGGCACAGAGCTCAAACCAGCATAAAGTGGGTGTGGGGTGTGGAAAAGAGTGGGAAAGAGGTGAAATATGGAGGAGGAGGAGGAGGAGGAGGAGGAGGAGGAGGAGGAGGAGGAGGAGGAGGAGGAGGAGGAGGAGGAGGAGGAGGAGGAGGAGGAGGAGGAGGAGGAGGAGGAGGAGGAGGAGGAGGAGGAGGAGGAGGAGGAGGAGGAGGAGGAGGAGGAGGAGGAGGAGGAGGAGGAGGAGGAGGAGGAGGAGGAGGAGGAGGAGGAGGAGGAGGAGGAGGAGGAGGAGGAGGAGGAGGAGGAGGAGGAGGAGGAGGAGGAGGAGGAGGAGGAGGAGGAGGAGGAGGAGGAGGAGGAGGAGGAGGAGGAGGAGGAGGAGGAGGAGGAGGAGGAGGAGGAGGAGGAGGAGGAGGAGGAGATATCAGGACAGATAGAATGAGAATGAGGACGGGGGAAGGGTTCACTGAGGAAGGGAACATACCTGGCTGTTTCCAACACTTGTTACATCCACCCCCTCCGTCTCCATGCCAACACTAAGCTCTACAATGTTCAAAGGAGTCTCTTCTCAGAAGAACACAACTACACATTGACCACCTAACCTAGGCACTCTCTGACCAGTTTAGCTCCCCCAGCCCCTCTAACCTGGGTGCTTCCTGACCCCTTGGTAGTTGGTGCTCCCCCAGCCCCTTAGCCTGGGTGCTCCCTGACCCCTTGGTGCTCCCCCAGCCCCTCTAACCTGGGTGCTCTCTAATGCCTCTTTCAATGACATCGCTGATAAACTTGAGGGCATTTGTGTACTGCTTCATCATGTAGTGACAGAGGGCAATGCAGTAACATGTGTCTAAAGAGAGGAGCAACACGGAGATGTGTGGGGTGCTGTGCCAGGTCACATGGTCCCCACTGACCTGCTCTGAACCCTGCGACCTGCAGTACAGTGTTAAACTTAGCACAGGCCTCTTCATATCTTTTCT
Source organism: Spongilla lacustris (assembly GCA_949361645.1). Taxonomy (NCBI): domain Eukaryota; kingdom Metazoa; phylum Porifera; class Demospongiae; order Spongillida; family Spongillidae; genus Spongilla; species Spongilla lacustris. Next base: position 7,074,075 of record OX442427.1, read on the forward strand.
CCTGTGGATGAAGGTCCAGTGAACCATTCAGTGGTGTGTGGATGTGTGCATGTATGTGGATGTGTGCATTTGTGTGGATGTGTGCATGTGGATGTATGGGTGCATGTGGATGTGTGCATGTGGATGTGTGCATGTGGATGTGTGCATGTGGATGTGTGCATGTGGATGTGCGCATGTGGATGTGCGCATGTGGATGTGCGCATGTGGATGTGCGCATGTGGATGTGTGCATGTGGATGTATGTGTGCATGTGGATGTGTGCATGTGGATGTATGTGTGCATGTGGATGTATGGGTACATGTGTGCAAATATACAAGATGATATAGGAGCAGAGCTGTTGCACCACCACCACAGCTGCACAGCATCCATAAGCTACCATGCACTTAACTTACGTAGTTGCGCTGATCATTACTTTAACCATTAAATTTTTTTTATTGCAATAACGATTTATATGGCTCAAGTGATTTTTTAATGTCTAGATCAATTTTGGTGCCATTGGAGAATACTCAATTTGGAATGTGAAACAGAGTATAAAATTCCTGATGACACCCACAACAATCTCCACATGTTCGATGAGTACCCACCTTGAAAAGCACACATCCCATGTTGTATTCTGTGTCTGGGTCTTCTGCAGGGCACTGCTCCACTAGAGTCTTGGGGGTATGGGGGGGGGGGGGGGGAGGAAGGATAGAATAATAACGATTCAGATTGTAATCAGAGGGATACCTTTGCATTGGGGAGGTCTTCCTCTGCAAACTTGATAGCTGCTTGAAGTTTTAGAACCTTGGAGAGTGCATAAAGTGGACAAAGGATTATTAACAACATGCACACCTTACTCATCCCACACGCAAGCAAATGTCCCACCCATTTCCTTCAGAACACCTGCTCACATCTCACCCCCACTCACTCCTCTATACACATACACATACACATGTGCATACTGTGATTGGGTACAGTGCATGCAGATATTACATTTGACAGCATAGTGACGTACTCTTGCATGGAATGTAGGATTTTCAATTTGACAAGACACCTTTGTAGATTCTGGAAAGCGGCCAACTTTGTGGAGGCACTAGAAAATATAGATTAAAAATAGATAAATCAATAAAGAAGTCAATTAATATTTTAATTACGTGCATGATAGCTATTATTTACAAAGACAATATAGCAAGCAAGTAACAGAGAACGGGGGGGGGGGCGCTCCCTAAGGATGGCCGGTGCTACTGATCGCACATTCAAGGCAGGTGTTTAGCATATAGGTCGCGTGCAAAAAAAAAAAAAGATAACGCGCCCGATAGGGGACTCGAACTCCTGACCCTCAGATTAAAAGTCTGATGCTCTACCGACTGAGCTAACCGGGCGTTGTCTATAAAAGTATTTTGTAAAGAAGGCACCAACCTGTGCATAGTATAATTTGTATTCATCAACTTCTGGATGGAGTTGTTGCAATTGTTCATAGCTGATTACAAATGAATATAATTTCTCCGTACGGATTTTTTTGAAGGACTAACTTGTCCGCAGCAGATTGAAAGTCCTGTACTTTGTAATAACAGTATCCGAGCAACGAAAGTGCCGCTCTAGACTGAAAAGCCAAAACCAGTCATCTCAGCCATAACAGAATGATAGTTGCTGTACCTTAGGACGGCTTTGTAGCTCGTTGTTCAATATTTGAATTACGTCGGAGTATTTCTGTTCTTTAATCTATACGAACGAGAGCGCTACTCCGTAATAACCTTTGTGACGCTACTAAAGCTTACCATGCCATAGATCGTCTGTGTATATTGTCCTTCTGGAACTCTAAGGTGTGCCATCTTCCAAACCCCGGTGTTTGGTTACCGTGGAAACCGAAATTGATTAACCCTCAGCTTCTTCCCCTCGTGTGTCATCACGTCCCAGTCTTACGAGGACGTATGCACTAACAGCATGAAGAAACACGCACAGGATTCATTGGTGTCGCTTTGGAAGCTGAGAGGATTTCTGTCGGAGGCCGGATCGCCAGGTGAATGGACGTATGGACCCCTGGGAGCTGAACTGAAGCGCAACCTCATCAATGATTGGTACAGACCCGCCGTTTCATGACCGAAAAAAAAAACAAAGGGAAATTCATTTTCTACTCTGGGCCAGGTGGAATGCCGTTGTTACAACATCTGGCAATATTCAGGGCCTTGACAATTCGATCGTAGCTCCGTCTTCAGCCAGCCCTCCGCCTGATGCACGTGAACTCCGGGTACCAAGTGCGGATCACGCCAAGACCTTGACAAGGTTGCCGTCCGCGCAGTAGTGTAGCCTTCCGTGTCATACCTCCTACTGTCCCATTGTCTTATACGCTAGCGGCTCACGTGTCCTCGAAGAGACAACAACAAGCAACATTTTTAGACGCTGCATTTTGCAAGGTCTGACCGACTGATTCTTTACATGTACACACGTAGTCAGGAGACACACATACCAATACGCTCAGGAATGCTGCAGCGTCGTGTTAACCTTGCTCAAAGTTTGGGGCTGAAGGCACCATTTGGCATGGCTGAAGTTGGTATGCTATAAAATATACCACCACCTCACAATACCACCACATGTGCATCACCTCCCATACCAATACACCATCTCCCCATGCCACCACACATCTCCTCCCCATGCCACTGCATACACCTCCCCATGCCACCACATACACCTCCTTCCCATGCCATCATATACACCTCCTCCCCATGCCACCACATACACCTCCCCATGCCACCACATACTCCCCCACGCCATCACATACACCTCCCTTGTACGCAGGCAGAGTTTTCAAAACAGTATGTCCCCCTGATGGGCCATCATCATTAGAGCGTGATGGAGGTGGAGTCAACCTACTGCAGCCATTTCTGCAGAGGTAGATGATGTCTTCAACCTTTGAGCTTTGTAGCAGGTTTGTTGCAACCTACGTCCCTAAAGGGCGGAGCAAGAGCAGGCTGGGATGGTGTACGTCTGTCCTTCTAAGGCTGGGAAGGAGTGGTATGCTCATTGGCAGAAAAGCCGCCTTAGGTGGTGGAAGAAGGTAAGTTGATTGCACAGATATCCCTTCCCCACCCTCCCTCTACCCAAACATGATGGTGATTTCTTCCCTCACCCACATAACATAGTAGTCACCCTCCCCCCTCACACCCTCCCTTCACACTACACAAGTCACCCTCCCCTCACACTACACAAGTCACCCTCCCCTCACACTACACAAGTCACCCTCCCCTCACACTACACAAGTCACCCTCCCCTCACACTACACAAGTCACCCTCCCTTCACACTACACAAGTCACCCTCCCTTCACACTACTCAAGTCACACTACACAAGTCACCCTCCCCTCACACCTACACAATGGTCACCCTCCCCTCACTACGCAATAGTCATCTTCCCCTCACACTACACAATGGTCACCCTTCCCTCTTTTATATAGCTAGCACACAATCCTGGAGCAATTGTCCTGAAAGAGACCTCCAAACAAGATGTACCTCAAGGCACCCTTCAGTACAGCATAATACAGGTTTGTGCACCCACCCACCTCCAACATTCTTACACACACACTCTTTTCCCTCCTCCCTCTCCCTCTCCCATATCACACTCACCAACAGTATAACTCATCTTGGGGTCCAATGCTTCTTGAGACCATCGTAAACCACGGAGTAGATGCAGTTGCTATTGGTGATGATCGTGACGAGGTTGGATGAGCATATTTGGCATCATGTTGAACCATCGTAAGGGTTTACCTCACAGCAGCATGATGAAGGGGTGGAGCCCGATCCACAGCTGCTCTCCTGTGTGGCTGAAGTGGATAGAGGTGATGCGAGGGACTCACACCACACACACTCACCACCACACACACACACGCTGGACACACTCACCACTGCACACTCACACCACCACACACACACACGCTGGACACACTCACCACTGCACACTCACACCACCACACACACACACGCTGGACACACTCACCACTGCACACTCACACCACCACACCACTCTTTCTTCCAGGCACACTGGCACTGCTGAGTGACAGTTATACAGAGGCCAAGAGGCCATACGGACCTGGTGCAGGTCTTGTGGACTCTAAGGTGAGGGGGCTGTGGTTTTAAGGTGCGCAATAAATGGATGTGTCTCATTAGATCATGAGACTGCATAGGCGACTTGCTCCGTACAAGGTCGCTGTTCTCCCTGCAAAGGAAGGTCACAAGCTTCACTTGGTACGTTTCCTTCCTGCCTTTTGCTACTTTGTTGTCTTAACAAGGTAAAGGGCTCTTTGGTTTGCCATCTGTATGCCAATGATCTGTGTGCATAGTTACTCCTTTAACCCCACTATGCCTGTGTGCATAGTTACTCCTTTAACCCCACTATGCCTGTATGCATAGTTACTCCTTTAACCCCACTATGCCTGTATGCATAGTTACTCCTTTAATTCCACTATGCCTGTATGCATAGTTACTCCTTTAACCCCACTATGCCTGTATGCATAGTTACTCCTTTAATTCCACTATGCCTGTATGCATAGTTACTCCTTTAATTCCACTGTGCCTGTATGCATAGTTACTCCTTTAATTCCACTGTGCCTATATGCATAGTTACTCCTTTAATTCCACTGTGCCTATATGCATAGTTACTCCTTTAATTCCACTATGCCTGTATGCATAGTTACTCCTTTAATTCCACTGTGCCTGTATGCATAGTTACTCCTTTAATTCCACTATGCCTGTATGCATAGTTACTCCTTTAATTCCACTATGCCTGTATGCATAGTTACTCCTTTAATTCCACTATGCCTGTATGCATAGTTACTCCTTTAATTCCACTATGCCTGTATGCATAGTTACTCCTTTAACCACACTATGCCATCATAGTCCTTTTGTTTTGCTATTGTGTTGTTCATATGCAGCTCAATCTTTGTGAATCATTTACCATTCAATTTCCGTCTGTATCATTGTAAATTTCCACATGTTTGTGCATCATGACCCTTTCAGTACTGCCAAATGTTGGCTGATGAGTTACGACAGTCTGGTATCAACACAGTGTACACCAACAGCAGCGATACATTAGAGCACAGACTTGTCATGTGAGTGGTGCACAATACTCTAATGTATGCCCACCCACATGCTCTACACAGACAAGACGAAGTAGGGACTCCATACCGTATCATAGCTGATGACGGTTCTTTGGAAACCGGAATCATTTCGTTGCAAGACCGTGACACCACCGCAAGCGTGAGTGACGTTGAGGTGTGTATTCAGCTGTGTGAGAGGTATACACTCTACCAGGAGGACATGAATGGTCAGGATGTCCTGTTAACCCTTCAGAGGATGATGTTTGGAGTGCATGTCACCTAAGACCCAGTCCCCTGTGCCAATGGCAGCCAATCAAAACTGTCAAGATATTTGTAGAGCTGTAGTAAAATGTGAAATAAAATTATATTATTTATTGCGTACATGTCAGCCCTGGACTCCCCCACCCACTCCCTCCAACATGACACCACTGACCACAACTCGAACTACAGAGTTAACCATAAAATACATTCATACAACAGACGACTCAAAATACACAACAGAATTGCTGTAAAAAAGAAAAAGAAATCAAAATGTCTGCCTCTTCTTATTTCCAGTCCTTCTGGGTCCTGCTGCCTTCCTGCCCTGACTTCTGCTATCCCCACCTTTCCTGGCCCCGCCCCTATCCCCTCCTTTTCTCTTTCCACCTGTCTTCTTCCCCGCCCTTCCCGCCATCTTCCTCTTCTTGCTCCCCACATCTTTACCCTCACTGTCAGTTCTGCTGAAGTGTACACTGGGGAGGAGGGGCATGAGTAGAGACATTGTACACTAAAGCACACTTGATACTTTTTTTCTTGGCAGAATGCTACATTTCTGAAATGATCTATGTACATCCTTTTCCTTAGCAATTTTACACACTTACTGCTCCATCCTTTCTGCACATTGAAATTAAATTACCATTGGTCCGTTATGGTATGTACAAATTGTCACAATTCCCATACCGATAAAGACTTCTAAGTCCTGTCCAATCACATGGTGAGTTTTAGCTACACCTTCTGATTTACAATTTGAATAACACTCACTGTTTAATCTTTGTGTGGGGGGGGGCACATCAGAGTTCTCAGCTGACACTAAGTCCACACCCTTCTTTGCAATAATAGTAATGCAAAATGGACGTGCACAGAATTTAATGGTATTTCCAAATTTATTAGAAAGCACAGCAAAAACTCGTGACCTGATTGGACAGGACTTGTTAATTTATGTTCCAGACTTGTAACTTCCTGGGACAAGCTATCACAAATGAGGAACACACAAACAGCCACCCCCCCCCCCCCCCCCCCCCCCCCCCCCCCCGGTGCATCCTGATACTCAACAGCTTTGTCCCCTGTGTACCCTGAACAGAAGGAGCAGTTTTTCCTATCACTATGCTGTAACTGAATCCTTCACTAACAACCCTGTAGAAAGTCTACATTGAAAGCTATCCCCCTGACTACCCCCACAGACCTCTTCAGTCCCCTTTCACCCCACAAACCTCTTCTGCTCTGCATCAATGTGAGTATTGACAGCCTTCGTGACGTCCAGTACCTCCTTCTTTTTGTTCATCTTCTTCAGGATCCCCAAATTCCTCGCCTTCTCTGCCCCCACATCTGCTATCATCGACTCCGCCTTTCTTTTCTTACCAGATTTTTTTGGTACTGGCTCCGATGGCTATTTGTTGTTGGAAGGGGGGGGGGGGGGGGGGGGGGGGAGGAAGGTGCAGTAAGGTGACTGCCTAGGGTACTAATACACTTGCTAACCAGTGAAGGTGTGAACTTTCCCACAGAGGCAGTCGCCGCCTTAGCTAAGCCCAATGCTTGCGTCAACTGTTGATAACATGACATGGAACAGAGAGCTTCAGGAGGCCCCCCAACCCCTCAAACCTGATGTTTGTTGAGTGTCCTTTGTATCTGAAGGTGGCAGTGGAACTGAAAAAGAGCAACAGAACACAAGATCAACATGAGGAAAACATCACCAAAGTCATCACTCATCGTGGGGACACAGTGCCTACCTTTCAGGTGTTTGGTCTTCCTCTCTCTGGCAATGTTGCGCAGCCTCTGGTACTCATTCTTTGACACCTGGTCCCCCTTCTCTTGTTCCTTCTTCTTAAAATAGTCCTGGTAAGGGTCTGCATCCTTTGGTACCTCCACGACCCACTCATCCTTCAGATCGCCAATCCTCTTGTACCCATATCTTGGTTTATACGTCTGTGTGCATTTGTGGTGCATTTGATTCGTATTTAAGAGCAGGGGTTAGACTGATAACTTAACATTTCCCATACATGCTTTACTGAAGAACACATCTTCCCAACACACACTTCCATTTACCAACCTCACTTGAAAACACTTTCAATATGTAGCTTGAAGCAATAAGGAACTGCTTACCTGGGTTGCTTCATCAAATACCATCCTAGACTGCTTCGTCTTTTTAATGCCCTGCGAGCAACACAATCACCAGCAATGATTTTTTTTTTTTTAAAGGCAGGACGTAATAAACAGTACCTTTGTCTTAGCAAACTGCTCCCATTTGGTTGGTGCTCTGGGTTTAGGAATCTTATTGACAAGAGGAGAAATATAAATTACTTAATTAATGGGTTAGTAATAATACTCACTGGCTTCTCCCTTGGAAGGACAGTTACTCCTTTTGGAAGCTGGATTGGCACATCCAAGTCACAATACAGCTATGGTCGCACAGAGACAAAAAGCTAACCTCTGCCAAGATGACATCTTCTGTTTTCATAGTGGGTAGCTGAAATCAAACGTGCATGTCCACCAGCTGAGTGCATTCATTGAGTGACTACTTTAACTAGAATCCATACCAATTAAAATGTCAAAAGAATGCTTCTAAATATCCACTTTCCATTTTCCAAGATGGCAGTACATGTACTTTTATTGATCAGTACTTCTATTTACTGGTAATCCTGGGCACACCCACCCCCACAAGCACACCCACCACCCCACAAGCACATCCACCCCCCACAAGCACACCCACCCCCCCACTGCCTCATAAGCAACAGTAGGCTGTGCCATCCATACAGACAACAATGCCCCAACTGTGGCAGTGTCAGCATGCAGAGTACACCACATGGTTGACACAAGACAACATACCCAACATCACTTTAGGGGAGCAAGGTGGAGATGTGAGGGAGGAGGGAGGATCATACCTGCCACACTTGGTTGATGAGAAGCTGTACATTATCCCTCATCAGTGCCTTCAGGTATCCTTCTCTGTCCTCTCTTCACACAAACTCACCATAATATATATGTCCACACACATAATACATTGCCTACCTAGATGATGGAATGAACCAATGTTTACACACACATACAAACATCACACACACACATGGAGATTTCATTATGTCAATTAAATAGTGTACATCAGTGTGACAGGGCATCTTAACCTCACGTGAGAACAAACACACTCATCACTCACGTGACTGTAATAGGCAACACATGATGGCTCTAATCCTCTCAATTGACAGTGGTTCACGCAGAACCTTGCGTGCACTAATGTGTTTAAGGAGAGGGGTGTAGTTGTACAGGGGAGAGGTATTCTACGGTTGCACGTAGCCCATGTGGCCGGGTCAGGATGGCGTGCATACATTTATTATAACACAGTGCATAAAACATATACGACCACACACCACACATGCACGCACGCACACACACACACACACACACACACACACACACCTAAACGCCGCGACATCTATAATGTTCAGATCAGCAGCGAGGAGGTTTCCCAAATCAAACTGCAGTTCAACGTCTTTCTTTACTTCTGTGCTCTTGTGCTTGCTTCTGCTCTCAGCAAGCAATGCATCCACGTCCAGTGCTGTGTCCATTGCGTCGATTGACGCATCCATCTCGCAGCGTACACGTGGATGGATCGTGGGTAAGACACGTGATTGTAATTACACGCTTTCAAAAATTAATCACGATCACTGACCAAAATTCATTAATGTAGCTGTGCAGCACGTGATTACGCAGCAGTAGACGATGCTGAAGCCTAAAGCACTTACCAAAGTCTTGGAGCAGGCGAACACTGGAGGAGTTCGCTGTACGCTGTAAGTATGGACGTGGCGCTCGTAGTGCACATCTTTTTTGTGATTCTGTTCCATACTTCTGGCGTGTGCTGTGTGAACAAATGATTGTGTGTCTGACACCGTCCTCTCCCTCGTTAGCCTGCTTAACTCGGAGGGTACCCTGATGGCGTACGCCGGCAAGAGTGACAAGAAAGAGACCGTTACAGCCGCCATTGCCGCCAACATTTGGATGTCTAACGAGAGAGGAGCGCACTCAGGCCAACTTTCAGATCTCACGTTCATCGTTCTAGATTGCATGGTAAGTCGGCCGCACTGATGGCATACTTTGCAGTGGCTGCGTCGACGGTGGTAACACCCATGTTGGATTTCCTCCCTCCGTTCTGCACCGCAGGATGGCAAGGTCGCTATCAGACGAGTGGCCAGCCTTCTTCTGTGCATGTATACGAACAATACGATTGGTCTGGGTCTACTGAAAGCGAAGGTGAGGAGTCTTTAAGGGACTTGGACAATAGAGGCCTTGGATACTGTACATTATGGACTAGTTCAGTGTTTGGGCAGGTCTTTGATTGAGGCTCAGAGGCCTGGGGGGGCGGGGCGGGAGGTACTGCTGTGGACTAGTTAAGTTCATGGGCAAGCCTCTGGGTGGGGCTTAGACTCCTTAGAGGCACAGGGGTATTAAGTTCAGTTCTTAGGCAGGCCTCTGGGTGATGGTGATGTTCATTGTCAAATCTGACAAGTGTACTCCAATCTATTACTGTATTGGTTTCGCATTCACTTCACGATCTGCATCCCTCCTACATGTGTCCTTTTGCTTATACGTATGCATGCAGTATGGCTAACAAAAACTTAATGACATGATGACTTCATCATTAATTCTTTAAGTGCAAATAGCAGTCACCACAGTTACAAATTGGCTAGCCTCCACCCACGCACGCGTATACACACATTGCCAGTTACATCACTGTGATTAGCCCTTTTGTAACCTGGCTCCACCCAATCCCTTCCTCCCCACTACTATGTGGTTCTGGACATTTTTATATAGTTAACAGTCTGAGCAATAATCCAAACTCAGTTGCCAGAACTGCACAACTTCTTGGTATGAATGTTACATACACCTACTGTTCAATCACCACTCATATACTCTGACAATGTGATAATAGACATAGACTGAGGTCATCCATATACTATACCTGTTGGGCATGTGAATACCCGAGGTTATCCAACTAATATGGAGCATGGGAGTTGAGGTTGAGTTAGGGGAGCCCCCCCCCCCCCCCCCCCCCTCCCACTACATAAAATTTAACCTGTTTATTGGGTGATTTCATAGTAATGAGTGAGATGATGTAATAAATAGATTACTTTTAAAATTAGTATTAATTAGTATCAAGCAGATGTTGTATGTACACTGGTCAGGAGCATGGTGAGACACCAGCTCACCATTCTATATAAAGCCCACCTCTGCTTTTTTAGGTTCCCTTCCCCCCCCCCCCCCCAAAATCAAATACAAGTACATGGGATTACTGAAGTCATGTACTTGTTACTCATTCTCCCATTCTCCCACAGGCAGATGTTTTGGCTAGCTACCTGGATACTCCTCTCTCACAGATAGCATCATCATCCTAAGAATTAAAAAAAAAAAGCAGTGCATCACAAACATAGTGTACTTCATTTTTCTGTTGCGTGTGCCCCTCTGTTACGATTGTGTGTCCATTACAGGTGGTTTTATGCATTCTATGACCATTATTGACGTGCATGTGGTGCTGATGTGATCACGCCTTTTACACAACTTCACTGGCAAATCTTGTTGACTTAACATTAAATGAGGGCTTGAGCTACTGAACAAGTGTTGGGGCTGCTTAACAGCTTTCACAGACTGTTATGAGTCGCACAATAATGTAATTCTTTTAATACCTACCAGGTTTTCCATTACTAAACATAAAAAATGTGAACACACAAAATCTCTGTAAACACAAGGGACCTACACCAGCTGTGATATAGCAGATCAGTGTACAAAAAGTTCTCCTAAAACTGGGGGAAGCTGGACAGCTCTCCTGTGTCTACCAAATCTTGACCCCCCAGCTTGTATGTGAACTTGTATTTCATACGAATCTTGGTCTGGAATGTGTGTGTGTGCATAGAAAAGATTAGACATTTTCCTAAACATATCTAGCAATAAGCATACATATAGGTACCTAGAGTTGACTAGAAGCACTGTCTTGCTTGTCAAAAAATTTGGCTGTACATTGGTTAAATCCAAGAACATAATTGTAGGTTTTTCAGTATTTAATAGTCTCATTTCCCCCTCCCCACACCAGACCCACCAATGCAACCACAGTAGAGTAGAATGGAGTCTCCAATATAGCCATGGTTTGCATACATACATACCCCAACCCACACGCTCCCACACCTTTGTCGGGTTAGCCAGTAGAAGTACTTGTGAGATACTGGCAGGAGGAAGGATGGGATTGAAGGCAGCTAGGGTTGTCCCTGAGGGAGGCTGCAGCTTCACACGCATCACCTGTGAGTATATAACATAACACATACACAGTAAGTAACCCTACCTTAAGTAACATGTACCTTATATATACAGTAACATGTATCTTACATATACAGTAACATGTACCTTACATATACAGTAACATGTACCTTACATACACAGTAACATGTACCTTACATATACAGTAACATGTACCTTACGTAACGTATACAGTAACATGTACCTTACGTATACAGTAACACATAACTTATTACACAATATTGTACCGTCCACACACCTTGAGTTATAAATTCTAAATCAACGATGACTGGTTATAATAATGTGGTGTTTTAGTTTTAGGATACTTAGAACTGTGTTCACTATCACAAGGAATGGGAGAGTGGCAAAAGGGAGGAGTCACAACATGGCCCTACATGTGTAACCTTACATAGCAACAGTACTGAGAAATAAAACCAAGGACACTCATTCTGCAGTAATCAAAGACTTGCCTTTGGGACAGCAGCTTGGAACTCCACCCCAGTGACAGGAGATACATTTGTGCTGATCACAGAGATGACAGCAACCAGCACACCTGGTCTGGGAACATTCTGCATGTTGTGTGGGCATACCACAAGAGAGTGAGCAAAAGATGGGTTTCGAGATAAAACATCTGTATTTATAGTGATGTCATATAACTTGCAATACACTATTATTCCCCCTACCCCATTAATCCCTAAGTACATGTACTGTGACCCCCCTCCTCCCCCCAACCAGTACATTACCTTCGCAAAGTGGAGAGTCACTGTAATGCTGTCCTTGTTCATAACAGGCAAGGGAGGTAGAGAGCCTGGAGAAAGAGGAGGAATGAAATGGAAAGGAGGGGTGTTATGAGAGGGAAAGGAGGGGTGTTATGAGAGGGAAAGGAGGGGTGTTATGAGAGGGAAAGGAGGGGTGTTATGGAAGGGAAAGGAGGGGTGTTATGGAAGGGAAAGGAGGGGTGTTATGAGAGGGAAAGGAGGGGTGTTATGGAAGGGAAAGGAGGGGTGTTATAATGCAAGGAAAGGAGGGGTATTGTTGTGCACACAGGTGGTATACATGATACACACAATTAATGTATAAAACACATTACCAATATGCCTTCCTGCCTTCCTCCCCTCCCTCACCTGGCTGTATTGTGTCCAGTGGAACAAAGACATCATTAAGGACAGCCAATGGGTCTGCCCCACCCCCCACAGGAGGTACAGGGGTGATGTTCTGGAGGGGCACAGCACCAGGTGTGGTCGTGGATATGACGCTCGCAGCCGGCTGACTAGGTATGGGAGTGATGCCAGACACTCCTAAGCCTGTGCCAAGGTTCACTGCACCTACCCCACCTAGACCAGGGGCAGGCACAGCAGGTCCTGTGGAGGGTACCATCCCTCCCATTGGTGAAGCCATTCCAAAACCTGGCCTCATTGGAGAAGACATCATTCCGAAGCCAGTACCCATCGGCGGTCCCATTCCAAAACTGCCAGATCCCATTCCAAAACCAGTGTTGCCTGGCATCATGGGGTTAGTCATAGAAATGCCTGGCATCATGGGGTAGCCGTGAGATGGAGGAGGGATGGTGATGAAGGGTAGTGCCGAGGTGGGGGCTCCAGCAGAAAGGGGAAGTTGGGAGATGGCAGGAGGGGGGAGGAGGGGTACTGATGACTGTGGAGAAGCAGATTGATGAAACCATAACTGTATGTGCACACATCTCACTATATCACCCTCACACACCACACACATCACCACACACATCACCACACCATGTGCACACACATCTCACTATATCACCCTCACATACCACACACATCACCACACACATCACCACACCATGTGCACACACATCTCACTATATCACCCTCACACACCACACACATCACCACACACATCACCACACCATGTGCACACACCACACACATCACCTCACCATGTGCACACACCACACACATCACCTCACCATGTGCACACACCACACATCACCACACCATGTGCACACACCACACACATCACCTCACCATGTGCACACACCACACACATCACCACACCATGTGCACACACCACACACATCACCACACCATGTGCACACACCACACCATGTGCACACACACACACATCACACACTACATCATCCATGTTCCATAACACCCACAACATGAATACACTCTCACACTAGTTTGTAAACACAAGGCAGTACGCACCATGTTTTGGGCAGGTTTTGGAGTTGCAGTAGGCAAATTGAGACCTAGACAACCCAGTACCAAATGAGCAAGTCAACAAAAGATGAGGGTGGTGGGGTAGGTGTGGTTGTGGGAGTGGTGAGGTAGGTGTGGTTGTGGGAGTGGTGAGGTAGGTGTGGTTGTGGGAGTGGTGAGGTAGGTGTGGTTGTGGGAGTGGTGAGGTAGGTGTGGTTGTGGGAGGAGTGGCTTAGATGAGGTTGTGCAAGGAGGGGCATAGATGTGAGGTTCTGATGTTCCCTACCTCCACCAAATATCCCAAGTTCAGCCAACAGGAGTTCATCTGATAAACCGCCATCAGCATCTCCTTGGCCACTTGTGCTGGGTGGGGGCCCCAGATTCAAGCCAGCCAGGTCAATAAGTACGTCTCCACTACCACTGGGATCAGAGGCCTCCCCTGTTGTCATCCCTGCAGGTCCGGCTGTTGCTGTTGGAGCACCACCTTCAAGCCCCAAGGCTCCAGTGGTGGGAGGTGTCTCAATCCCCATGGTCTTCTTGTATGCATCAATCACGCGTATCAGATCGTCGTTGGTCTGCAGAATGTCAGACATCCCTTCCTCGTTCTGTTTTATCTCACTGGCCATCTTGAATAACTCTGCTTTTTTATTTTCCAGTGAGGAGAAGAGTTCCTAAGCAAAATTGGAAAACAATTATTTTTTTAACCCTAAGCTTCTCTTGGACGATAGAGTGGTACCCTTAGCAACAAGCAAACAGCTACTTGTGCAGGTACATGTATAAGAAACATGGCTTCCTGACACACATGAAATTTATTATTAGGAGAATACAGGATATGGTGCCTCTGTTAAGTCAATGAATGACAAAGAGAAGCACCACTGGTGCTACACACAAATGACAAGGCCATGCCCCCCAACATTAAGGGCTGGTGCATGCACAACACTAAGGAAGTGAGACATCGACTATAGTGAAGGGGTTAACTATAATGACAGCTATAATGATGTGGTTAAGCTATACATGTAATGAAGGGGTTAACTACAATGACAGCTATAATGAAGGGGTTAAGCTATACATGTAATGAAGGGGTTAACTACAATGACAGCTATAATGATGTGGTTAAGCTATACATGTAATGAAGGGGTTAACTACAATGACAGCTATAATGATGTGGTTAAGCTATACATGTAATGAAGGGGTTAACTACAATGACAGCTATAATGAAGGGGTTAACTACAATGAGATCTCTCACCTGCATCAATGCCTTCTCTCCATCTCCTGAGTCAGGCTTGTAGTGAGCAAGAAGCTCTGTGAGAAGTTTGACGTTATTCTGAATGGTATCCAACTCATCAAGCCTCTTCTTGAGTTTCTCCATCCTCTTTTCATCCTGCATGCATGGTGCATCATCATCCATTAGGAGTGTGTGTGTGTGTGTGTGTGTGTGTGTGTGTGTGTGTGTGTGTGTGTGTGTGTGTGTGTGTGTGTGTGTGTGTGTGTGATATAGTTTTTAGGAGCATGTGTGCATGTGAAAAAGGATTAACAGGTATTGCACACAGGTGGTGTATTATTGCGCATCTTTATGCACACACATGCAGTGTTGGAGCAGAGAACCTTGCGGTGTACACACACATGCAGTGTTGGAGCAGAGGACCTTGCGGTGTACACACACACATGCAGTGTTGGAGCAGAGGACCTTGCGGTGTACACACACATGCAGTGTTGGAGCAGAGGACCTTGCGGTGTACACACACACATGCAGTGTTGGAGCAGAGGACCTTGCGGTGTACACACACATGCAGTGTTGGAGCAGAGGACCTTGCGGTGTACACACACACATGCAGTGTTGGAGCAGAGGACCTTGCGGTGTGCACACACATGCAGTGTTGGAGCAGAGGACCTTACGGTGTACACACACATGCAGTATTGGAGCAGAGGACCTTGCGGTGTACACACACATGCAGTGTTGGAGCAAAGGACCTTTACGGTCGCACTATCAATGACACTCACCCTCCTGACCATGTCCCGGATCAGCCTGTTTGCAGCCCGAAGGTCGTCAGGATTCTTGCTGGACAGCAGTCTTTGAAGTATCTGCAACAGACACACCATCAGTACACATCATCCCAAAATGCACCCTCATCATCCACCACACATCCCTCCTTGCCACATACCACTATACACAGTGCACCCTCATCATCCACCACACATCCCTCCTCACCACGCACTATATACAGTGCACCCTCCTCATCCACCACACATCCCTCCTCACCAAGCACATTATACCACACACTATATACAGTGCACCCTCCTCATCCACCACACATCCCTCCTCACCAAGCACATTATACCACACACTATATACAGTGCACCCTCATCATCCACCACACATCCCTCCTCACCACACACTATACACAGTGCACCCTCATCATCCACCACACATCCCTCCTCACCACACACTATACACAGTGCACCCTCATCATCCACCACACATCCCTCCTCACCACACACTATACACAGTGCACCCACCACACATCCCTCCTCACCACACACTATACACATGTGCACCCTCCTCATCCACCACACATCCCTCCTCACCACACACTATACACAGTGCACCCTCCTCATCCACCACACATCCCTCCTCACCACGCACTATACACACGTGCACCCTCGTACTCACATTGTCGTGCGCATACAAACACAACGCATGCAGTGTGCGTGTACACACACCTCACATGCGTGTATATAAATGCAAACATGATTCATTAGATACGAAAGACGTGTGTGTAAGTGTGGACATGTTTGTGCAGGCTCTACACTGTACGTGCACGTGTGTGAGCACATGTTGCTATAATACGGACACATGACGATACTTGATAACCAAATTATAAATGTATCTGGGAGCCCCCCTCTTATGCCATAGATAGTATCTCTAAACTATCTATGCTTGCACACGCACACACACACACACACACACACGCACGCAAGCACACACACACGCACGCACGCGCGCGCACGCACGCATGCACGCACGCACACACACACACACACACACACACACACACACACACACACACACACACACACACACACTTACCTGTGACTGTTTAGGGTCCTCAATCAAAGCAATCTTGGGCTTTGGTGGCTTAGCATCCAAGGTCTTGTCAACAGGAGCATCCTCCTCGTCTTCTATCAAACCTGATGTGTAATGGGAGATCAGGTGTTTGTCACATGACCCAACTGCGGTGCCCCACCCCCAATTGTTATGCGCCATGGAAACGATGTTCTAGACTACAACTGCTACAACACCGAGTCTCACACCGCACACAGGTAGACACCAACCATACTTAAGATAATGAAGACCCCTTAGCAACAGTCAAGTCACCTTCATTTTTCAACATTTCGAATGCTTCGGTGATTTTTGTTTCTTGCGGAAGGCCAGCCTTCCAGTTTCTAAGCAGCTGCTTGATCTTATCCTTCACAGGTTCACTAGTCTGCTCACTGAGGTACTGAGAGGTAGAGGGGGTGGAGGAGAGGATGTCCAGACCGTATCGTTGAATTATAATGACCTCACCTTTGGGGAGAGCATCTTTATAACTTCGTTCAGAAAGCGGAACTTGCCCAGCTCTTGGTGGAACCTCTGCCCGCAGTTCTTCACGCAGGCTTCCAGGACCGCCAACGCGAGAAGCGCTACCCTCTCGTTCTCATGCCGCATCTTAGGCACAATGAGCTTGAGAGAATAGAGAGGCCTTCAGAATAATGGAGGGCAGGAGAAGGTAGGTGA
The DNA here is from genome assembly GCA_949361645.1 of Spongilla lacustris. NCBI lineage: Eukaryota > Metazoa > Porifera > Demospongiae > Spongillida > Spongillidae > Spongilla > Spongilla lacustris. The sequence continues at coordinate 7,091,630 of OX442427.1, forward strand.
GGGAGGAAAAAAAACATGGGTGTGATTTCAACACGAACCCTGAACAAAGATACAATGCCCCACCTCCAGACGGTATTGTACGTAGGCTAACAACGAAAGCGCGTGTATTAAATTATGCAACCGTTCCTCCCCCCTGCGCAGTAATTCGCACTCTTACCCTTCTGGTTCTGCGTTGACCTTGTCGCAGAAGGCCATAATAAATTCCCAGTCTTCATACGTGTTCTTGGGGTTCGTGGCCTTCTCTGTAAGTTGGGAGCAAGAGGCACCCTTTAGCTGAAACCCCTGTACGATCAGCCCCGCTTCTAAATAGTGAAATCGCAGTGCTCAACCTACCCAAAAGCGCTTCCAAAGAATCGTCCATTTTGGTGTTCCGCTTTAGTCACGAGATATTATACTTTTTCTATAGCCTCGTTCCCGCAGCTAGGTGATTCCAATATGATGACGTAACACATTACTATTACCTCCCAAGCATGTGGCAACAAAGGGAACACTCTGCTCGTGGTCGTGGTTCTTGGCAGGGTCACCGCCCGCAGCGTGGCCGTCACATTAAACCCGTTCGGAATTCTGCTGGCAAGTGGCTTGCATCGTATTAACTAACATGCAACACGAGATGTACTAGTACTCTGTATAAACAATTGCGATTCATTGGTCATAAAAATGCATTATGCTAACATAAGTGCACACGTAAATATACATGCGCACACGCTACCATCAACAGACACTTCATCAGTATCACAACAGCCACTGCAGCAAACAGCTGAACTGAATGCTAAAACACCCCTGTTGGAGTTGCAGCACAAGATCAAGAGTCTCGGCTTTCCCCAGTCATGCAGCTGTGTTCTGGGGCTGTTGGACAAGTAAGAACATTACAACCATGCATGGGCAATAATAAGAACATTGTAACCATGCATGGGCAATAATAAGAACATTGTAACCATGCATGGGCAATAATAAGAACATTGTAACCATGCATGGACAATAATAAGAACATTGTAACCATGCATGGGCAATAATAAGAACATTGTAACCATGCGTGGGCAATAATAAGAACATTGTAACCATGCGTGGGCAATAATAAGAACATTGTAACCATGCGTGGGCAATAATAAGAACATTGTAACCATGCGTGGGCAATAATAAGAACATTGTAACCATGCATGGGCAATAATTGTAGCCATGCATAGCATTAATAAGAACATTGTAACCCTGCATGGCATTAATAAGAACATTATAACCATGCATGGCATTAATAAGAACATTGTAACCATGCATGGGCAATAATAAGAATATTGTAACCATGCATGGGCACCCCCTCAGGTTCCATATTATATTAGCACAATGAAGAATAGCAAATCACATTGAACTACACTTTGACCTACATGGGCTATGTATTTTCACACATCCAGGTACTTTAAGGCTACCATTGCAGGTGACATCACTACCAAGAACTCTCTACCAAATCGAGACTCTCTCCTCTTCCTGGTCAAAACTTTCATCCTGTGCCTTCCGCAGGGGAAGAGGCACAGGGAAGAGGCTGCACTCTCCCCCCTGCAAGAGCTCCAGCTGCTGGATGAGCTGCGAGGAGCGCTGGGAGAGAAGGAGACCGCTGAACACCGCTACTGCGTCTTTGATGCCCTGTTTGGGAGGAGTGGAAGCAGTGGGGATGGGGATGAGGAGGAGGTAGGATGACAGGATGGGGAAGAGGTAGAACAGGAGACAAGAAAAGATTGGGTGATGGGATGATAGGGTGGAGATGAGGAAGATTTGGTGCAATTGGGGGGAATTTCGGGTAGGACAGTGGGATGGAGGTAGTCTGTTAGCATTTATGAAATCGCGTCAACGTTGTGAATTACTATTGCCTATTATGATGCATCCATGGCCCTCCATATCCCCCTGTATACACATGCACTTCATCCCCCAACCCCACACTCATGTTGTACCCTCATCCCCCTCCCCTCTCATGTGTACCTCTTATGAACACCAGGTTCAAACAGATGACCTCATGGGCAGTGGAGGGAGGCACAAGATCTTATACAAGCTTCTGTCCCTCTCTGTGAGCATAGAGAGCAGCGCAATCCTCTCCTGCATTGCTGTGTGGATGAAGGTCTGTCCAGGGGGAGGGGGAGGAGGGAGGGCATTGTATGGATGAAGGTCTATCCAGGGGGAGGAGGAGGGGGGGCGCATTACTGTATGGATGAAGGTCTGTCCAGGGAGAGGAGGAAGGGTGCATTGTGTAGCTGGGAGGGAGGGGCCACACAATTGGCACCTTTTAAAAGTGCTCCCCTCCCCCCTCCCCCAGAACCATCCTAGGGAAGCTCTCCACCTTGCCTTGGCACTGTACGAAGACTTCTGTGTCATGCTGCCCAATGCTGCAGACCCTCTCTTTGGACTTGCCTTGGTCTCCCCTCACGTTGCCTACCACCTCACACAAGCCTTCACCACACTGCATCCCTTCTACAGAGGCAGGGGTAGGGGGGGTGGAGCCAATGGGGGAGGGAGAGGATGATGAGTTGTTAGTGTGCACCTTATTGTATGTACAATGTCAAAATGCAGTAAGGGGGTGTCCCCAACAGCTCCTCTTCATAGTTCTTTGGTCATTAGTATTGGCAGGTAATCAATTGGATGCATCAGAAGGGGGAGCACCCATTCAATGCATCATTCTATAGTATCCAAAAATGGTAATATTTGTATTCACCTCACCATCACTGGATAAATAAGGCTGCAGTGGTTATGTTTTGTGGTATATCCTTGTGACATCATATCCTTGTGGTGCCAAGTTCATATCCTTCAGGGTTTCAACCCCTTTGGTATTCGAGCCCCCATTTTCAAGCCATTTGAAAGGATATAACGTTACAATACACTTGTCATTACATGATTAGGTAATTTGCATGTAACTGTATTAGTTAACATTAATGTGTTTCACTTTCCATCTCCATCTAACCAATGGCCTATGCACTCCTCTTCTATCCTGCAGAGGGTTCTCTCCCAGGCGTGCCCACCATTCAGCCCCACCCCCCTATTAAGCTGGTCCAGCTGATCTCTCACTGGGTGGAGAGCAAGCCGGAGTTCCTCTACCAGCAGCAGGCCATAGAAGGACTCTCCACCCTCCCCCTCATGCACTCCCAGACCATCCAGTCCTCCATCCCTAGCTCCAAGTCCCCCCTCGCCGGACTGGTACAGTGGTGTGTGATAGCTCCTTTGGCGTCACTAGCCAACATCTACCACCAAACAGACGCCACAAAGGGGCCACCAGCGCAAGGAACTGACCGGCCAGTCCAAGGGTCAAATCCCCGTGACACTGATGACTTTGCTTTCCTGATGGCAGGACTTCACGTAAAGCTGCTTTCGGTTGTGCTTTCCCACTCAAAGATGCTAGCCAACTGGGCCTTCACCACAGGCGACCTGTGCGTCATCGTGAGCAGCTTGGTGGGGTACGGCAGGCAGGTGGCTGATGCCTCCTCAGGGGGTGATGGTCAGGGTGGGGAGCTGCCTGCGAGGATGGATGAGTGTGTGGAGAGGCTGGCCCAATTCCTTCAGATCGTGCATTCTACAGGGGTGGTCATGATGAAGGCAGGTAAGGTATACTGTTGGGTATGCTACAGTGAATGTTATCTCCTCCCCTCCCCTCCTTCAGAGGAGCTATCCCAGATCACTTCCACCCTGCCCTCAAACAGGTTGCTGAGTCTGTTTATTGAGAGGCACAAGCAGACATGAGCAATTCTTTTTTTTTTGGTTTTAAGGAAAAATCTCAATCATCGTTATTTGTATTGTTTTGATGACACATTCTCACACACACACACACACACACACACACACACAATCACATCATTTGGAGCAATTAGACTAATCAGATCCTAATACCCTCCCCCCCCCCCCCCCCCCCCCCCATATACATGTAGATCTATTTTTTTATTTTTTTTTAAAGCAGTGCTTCCAACAGAATGGATTAGTATGTGGCTTATGAGGTTACACCACCAGGGGGAGCAACATTTTCAGTTCTATCAGTCCATAGTGTGTGCTCCTTGTCTGCAACAAATCTTTTGACTGCACAACAAGTGAGACACGTGACGACAACGTGTTTCTGGCGATGAGCTGAGGAGGGGGGAAAGATGTTTTTAAAATACTTCACTCCAGCTAGTATAAACCTTGTAGTCTGTAAGTGCACGTGATTCCTGGGATCAGAAGGGAATCACAACCTTTGCACAATGTCCGCTTAATGCTTGGATCGCTGGGTGTGTGTGTGTGTGGGGGGGGGAGACCGTATACAGTACATACAGACAGATACTAGGCCAGCAGGCTCACATTCTTAAAACGAGACGCTTTGAAACGCTTTTCATTGTGTGTATATAGAACCTGGATAGCTGAGGTTGTCCGGGATTCGAATATAATGAGGTCACGGCTGCCTGTACATTTAATTGAAGAAGTATTAACGCTCAAAACGGCACAGCTGCAAATATGGAGCCCTACGAACACCTGATAAAGATAGTTCATCCTCTGAAAAGCCTCCTTGTTTGGAATCCCACCCTTGTCGCCAGTTTTTTGTTTAGATTTTCCCATCTTGACTACGTACGTGGTGCTTCAAATAGAAAATTGTTGCGCACGCGGCACATACAAACTAATAGTATCGTCAAAAAAATCCATGTTTCTTTGCGGTGAGTTCTGCATCCTGGAGCTGAGTAGGCTCCGCACGTTATTTGCACAGCTGGCATCTCGGCCGTATGTCTAGATAATAATAATAATAATTCGCTGCATGAGTGTTGTTTTGGGATGTTGATAGGGCCTACTTAATATAATATTCCTTGCAGCATCATGCCAGCGGCGTCTTTGTTGCACGTCCATAAAATTCGGGCATCAATGGCTGTGGCAGAATAGACAGTTCCGCACGCATTCTGCCCTGTTCTACCGTCCGAAGCTGAACGAACGCGAGGAACGACTGGAGGGAGTGAAATTGGACTTAGAGGTGGGTGGGTTCTGGGGTGTTATAAGTTGATATAGTAGTATAGAAAAGAAGTCGGTTACGTTATTTTGGGTCCACTTTGTCTTGTACGACCTTGCTGATTTACATTCTTTCCCGTAGAGAACTGCCCCACGTGAGACTGTAGTAAGGATAGAAGATGAAGACGCCATCAAGGAGCGGTACCAGACACAGCTGCAGGTGGAGGAGTGGAGAGAACAGAAGATTTCGTTGATGCAGTTACCAGGCATCTATTTGAAATTGTCCAAGTCCAGTCTTACAGGTGGGCGAGCCCACATGCCTTAGATACCAGTTACGATCTAGTGTATGTAATGTGTATGTATGTGGTGTGTGCATGTGCACTTGTGTGTGTTCTATTCTGTATACATTTTTTGCAGGACTTGTGGTGTTGACAGCTCTGATGGGTTACTCTGTTGCCTCTGGTCCACTGCAGCTGGAGTCATTGCTATGGACGGTGCTGGGGACTGGGTTGTGCTCGGCTAGTGCCAACAGTATTAATCAGGTAAGCAGCCATTGTTTTAGTAATTGTTGTAATTGTGCAGCTGATAGCCACTGTCCATTTGTAGTTTTCACTTATTAACATTTTCCCTTCAATTTACAGTGGATTGAAGTTCCTTTCGACTGTCAGATGGCTAGGACAAGGGGGAGGGTGCTCGTGAGGGGAGTGATTAGGTATGGGGGAGGGTATGAGGGGAGCGAGGATGGCTGTGAGCACAATGGTGGAGTGCTTTAGCTCTACATTCTGTTGTCCTCTCCTCTCAGCCCCTTTCATGCCGTGGCATTTGGTGTCACCACTGGCATAGTGGGCACAGGTGTCCTGGCCGCCATGGTCAACCCCCTCACTGCCTTCCTGGGAGTGGCCAACATTGCCCTCTACACGATGGTCTACACGCCTCTCAAGAGGTTCAGCATCGCCAACACGTGGGTGGGGTCCCTGGTGGGGGCCATCCCCCCCCTGATGGGCTGGGCCGCCTGCACTGGTTCCCTGGACACGGGGGCCTTTGTGCTGGCTGGAATACTCTACGCGTGGCAGTTCTTCCACTTCAATGCCCTCAGTTGGGGCCTAAGGGCTGACTACTCCAGGGGAGGTTACCGGATGGCCGCGGTCACGAACCCTGACCTGTGCCGGAGGGTGGCTCTCAGGTACTCTCTGGCCATGATCCCTATCTGCACGCTTGGGCCCGTCCTAGGGGTCACCAGCTGGTGGTTTGCCCTCGATTCCCTTCCGCTCAACGCCTGGCTGGCCTATCTCGGTTGGAGCTTCTACCGCGATGCGGATTTCAAATCGTCGCGCCGCCTGTTCCACTTCTCGCTGTTCTACTTGCCCCTCCTGATGGGCCTGCTGCTCATTAATAAGAAGTCGCATGTTTCATCCCACGATGATCAGAATGCAGCAGGAACTGTTTGATGAAAGGAGAACTCCCTCCCTCCTCGTTGATCCATGTCTTTTGTGAATACCACCAGGACGAACATAGTGGGAAATATCCAGGTGGATGTGTATATCCTTTGACTGAAATCCACTTCCATTGTTTGTACTGATAAGGCCAAGGCATTTTGTGGCCGTGAATTCACTTGCAATCACATGCACTCTCTCACATTGTGTACAAAGCCTTTCAGATGTTTGTTGGATCTATACATACAGTTCTCTCATTTTGACATGATATATGCACAAAGTAATATTCAAGGTGAGCATGCCATCCATCTACTAGTACCATAGTAACAAAGGTACACATAAGGGGCTGAGTATATATATGTTGGTATTGATTTGAGTTCACTTTTGCTGATCAATATTAAAAACATTTATCAACACAGCAAAGAGAGGCGCAAACACGCTGTACATTTGAAAGAAGAATGTTTGTGCGTGGTGTATATAATGTTAATAAAAATCTTCTGCATCCGCTGGGTCAGTAGTAGACTTGACATTGTTCTGTTGGCTCTTGTACATTTCAGCAACCTGCAATGTGTGTGTGTGTGTGTGTGTGTGAACATACAGTATATAAGTGATGTCTCATGCATGCACCTGTTGGCTGGTTGTGGCATCTTCTGGCTTCTTGTCTTCCCTGACTCTCAAGAATCGTGGAAAACGTAGAGAGATTCCCTTTTCAGGGTCCACCTGCCAAAAGAGAGGAGTGTAGGATAAAGAGAAATGGGGACCAGGGGTGGGTGGGGTGTGAGGTCTCCCTTGGGTGGGCGGGGCATGAGGTCTCCCAGGGGTGGGTGAGGTGTCACTCACAATGCCAGCTGCCGCCGTGTACACTGGAGAAATGGAGAGATCAGCTGCCTTCACTTCCCACACCTGCACAGTGTCAAACCACTGGTCTGGGAGAACACCCTCGCTGAAGCGGTAGTAAGGTTTGGGTTCACTCAGGACGTGGCTCTTGAAGAAAGTGGCATGTTGGTCCAGCTGGTCGTCTTTGAACCCTGTGCCAATCTACCAAGGCAAGGCCAACTGAACATGCTCCAGAGGGTGTGTGGCCTCACCTTGCAGATCACTTGGTACTCCTCATTTTCAGCGTCGTAGCAGGCCAGCAGGAACCCACCATACCTGCCCGTACGCTTCCCAGTGCCATGGTAACCGCCCACCACAACCAAGTCAAGAGTGTCACCCACTCCGTCGAGATAGTCCTTCTTCAGCTGAACATGCCAAGTTGAGGAAGAGAACAGGTACATGTATGTGTGTGTGTGTGTGTGTGTGTGTGTTGTGTTTGTGTGTGTGTGTTGTGTGTGTGTGGTGAGCACAAACCTTTAACCAGTTGTGAGATCGCTTAGCAATTTCATAGGTAGCATCCTTATCCAAAGTCTTCACCATCAATCCTTCACAATTGCCTGATGGTTTGATATAGTAGACATACATTACATAGCTAAGTCAATGATACCAGGCATAAGTAGGTCGGTTCATGTATGTAAAGATCAATGGCACCAGGTAGGTGTGGTCTAGATCAGTAGTACCTTTGATGGAGTCCTCCAAGAACTGCTGAATCTTTTCCTCGTCTGTTGTATCAATGGAACGAGCAAAGACAAACCCCTACAGGGGAATGGATGGGTAACACCAAGGGGCAACCCCCAACACCAAAGGTCACACCAAGGGGCAACCCCAACACCCAAAGGTCACACCAAGGGACTCACCCCTTCAAGCTCATTGAAGGATGATCTCAACAGCTCTCTACGTGCTCTGAATGGTTCACGAACCAACGACTGGATAGATGAGGGGGAGGAGTTGCCACATTAAGCAACATGTGGGGTGATTGTAAATGCCAGCATTACACACAATGTGGGAGGGAGGAGGAAAGGAAGAGGGAGGAGGGGAGGGGAGGGAAGGAGGAGGGAGGAGGGAAGGGAAGGAGGAGGGAGGAGGGAAGGGAAGGAGGAGGGAGGAGGGAAGGAGGAGGGAGGAGGGATACAAAGAGCCAAACTACAAAATGAACACCAAATAAATGAAAACACACCAGTATGTAACAAGTGGGTTAACACACCTTCCCATTAAGGAACAGAAGGTCAAAGGCATACAAGCACACTTGAACCTTGATGTCAGAGATGTTAGCATCCTGTAAGGACAGCAGATCAGTGGGTGTGACCCCCCAAATACACGAGTACCTTTCTCTTTCTGGTGCTCAGTGTCTGGAAGGGAAGTATCTGCTTCTTCTCCACGTCCCAGGCAACTGCCTCAGTGTCCAGAACACACGAGTGCACTGAATCTTTCACTATCTGCAGACAGACAGACAGACACACACAGACACACACACAGACACACACACACACACACACACACACACGCATACACATACAGGCACACACACACACACAAACACACACACACAGGCACACACGTACATACACACACACATAGGCACACACACACAGTCAGAATGGTGCATACACACAATGGTCCTTTGTTCCTGCACTTCCACCATACCCTCCTCCCCATACCTTAGGTACTCTTGCAATAATATCCGGATACTTTGAGGTGTTGTCTTCTGAATTTCGGCTGTAGATTTTCACAGTTCCATTATCAAAAATGTGGATCTGGAGGACGGAACCAACTGAACTTCCTCTTCACACTCCCATCCTCGCATGCTCCCCTCACCTGTACCCCACCTACATGTGCCCCTCCCATCTGCACCCACACCCCTCCCCCTCTACCCACCTGTACCCTCTCCTCTGCACCCAAGTCCCACCCCCTCTACCCACCCATGCCCCACCCCCTCTACCCACCCATGCCCCACCCCCTCTACCCACCCATGCCCCTCCCCCTCTACCCACCCAAGTCCCACCCCCTCTACCCACCCATGCCCCTCCCCCTCTACTCACCCAAGTCCCACCCTCTCTACCCACCCATGCCCCACCCCCTCTACCCACCCATGCCCCACCCCTCTACCCACCCATGCCCCTCCCCCTCTACCCACCCAAGCCCCACCCAAGCCCCACCCCCTCTACCCACCCATGCCCCTCCCCCTCTACCCACCAATGCCCCACCCCCTCTACCCACCTGTGCTCTCTCTCCATCATACTTCCACTCGGACGTTACTTGAGCATTTTCAAACCTGCTCAGCACCTCCTGGATCCCTTTGGTTGGGTAGGCTAACATAGGCTTCAGAGGGATGCCCGCGGTCAGCTTGCAGTGCTCTGGGAGAGCTTGGAGGCCGTGGGTTATCATGGCAGGGATGATGGCATCGTAGCTGGGGTGCTCACTATGTGAATGGAGGGGAACCATACCTCACAGGATGTGAACCCCCTGAATAGGGGAACCCCGACAATATTTAACTATCATTGGATGTGAGTATGGGGAACCCCCACAATATTTAACTATTACCTCATGCCTCATAGGATGTATTACCTACATGTAATAGGGACCAAACCACCCCCATCAGCAACATGGCAACATGTCATCTCTCAAGGCACACACACACACACACACCAGTAAGTTGTCTTCAGTATAGCTGCCCCCTCATCAAGCTGCTTCTGAAACTTTTCAGCAGAACCCAACGATTTGCTACTGTCCAGTGTATCCAAAGGCCAGCCTTATGGGGACAAGGAGAAAAGTCATGACACCTACCCAATTTTACACCCCCAGTAAGCCATGTGACCCCCAGTAAAGCCATGTAACACCTACCCAATCTTACACCCCCAGTAAAGCCATGTGACACCTACCCAATCTTACACCCCCAGTAAAGTCATGACACCTACCCAATCTTACACCCCCAGTAAAGCCATGTGACACCTACCCAATCTTACACCCCCAGTAAAGCCATGTGACACCTACCCAATCTTACACCCCCAGTAAAGCCATGTGACACCTACCCAATCTTACACCCCCAGTAAAGCCATGTGACACCTACCCAATCTTACACCCCCAGTATAGTGCAGTACACATATACATGTATTTAGCATTAATGCCAAAAGAGATACATGTAAGCAATACATACTTCTAATTATTGCTCACCCTGCCCAGGAGGTGTGTATACGGCAGCATGGGCCACTGCCGTAAGAACAGACTGCTCTGCCAAGCCGATGCGAAGCTTTCCCCCAAGGGACCTAACACACACACACACACACACACACACACACACACACACACACACACACACACACACACACACACACACACACACACAATAGATCACACAACCACCTTGTGGGATGGAGCAAGCACTACCTAATAAGGTAGCGTGCCTCTGAGTGCTTGCAAGCTACAAACATCGCCTTCACAATATCCACCTTCTTTGCCATTGACTAGAGAGATGTAGAGGGAGTGGTCAGTTCCAATTTGCCACCAAAAGTCCATACAGTGATGTTGAACACATATTTGATACAACTTTCAACCCACCCCCATACAATACACACACGCGCACGCACACACACCCATACCCACCCATACCCACACACAATGTTAATGTAGGCACACAAGAGACCCCTCTGCTGCCCAGGGACAATCATACATTGGTAACCACGGTAACAGGAACCAGCACAAGGCACTCAGTGACTCAGGGGTAACTCACTGCATTGCCAGACATAGAAGCAATTTCCTTTAGCTTCAGGAATACTCCAGATATAGTTAGTCGAGGCGGTGTGAACATCATCTTCTGGTTGCTCCGACTTTGCTAGGGGGGGGGGGGGAGGGAGGAGGGGGAGAATAAACTAATAGTGATGGTGACTGCAGTGGACATGTGAGGGTGATGGTGAATTTAGCTACAATGCCCAGGTCTCCATCCCTCACCTCAGCTACAATGCCCAGGTCTCCCTCCCTCACCTCAGCTACAATGCCCAGGTCTCCCTCCCTCACCTCAGCTACAATGCCCAGGTCTCCCTCCCTCACCTCAGCTACAATGCCCAGGTCTCCCTCCCTCACCTCAGCTACAATGCCCTCCCTCACCTCAGCTACAATGCCCTCCCTCACCTCAGCTACAATGCCCTCCCTCACCTCAGCTACAATGCCCAGGTCTTCCTCCCTCACCTCAGCTACAATGCCCAGGTCTCCCTCCCTTACCTCAGCTACAATGCCCTCCTTCACCTCAGCTACAATGCCATCCCTCACCTCAGCTACAATGCCCTCCCTCACCTCAGCTACAATGCCCTCCCTCACCTCAGCTACAATGCCCAGGTCTTCCTCAGCTACAATGCCCAGGTCTCCCTCCCTCACCTCAGCTACAATGCCCAGGTCTCCCTCCCTCACCTCAGCTACAATGCCCCCCTCACCTCAGCTACAATGCCCCCCTCACCTCAGCTACAATGCCCAGGTCTCCCTTCTCCACGGCCTCAGCTTTGATGTGCTGCAGCTGGCGGCCCGTGGCGCTGGCTATGGCCTTCATTAGGAGCGACTCACCCACACCAAGTTCACATCCTTCATAGGCTGGGCCTACCTGAGAGGGTACACACATGTCCCAGCCAGGGGCTTAGTTCATATTTATACATACATAGAATGACATTCAGAAGAACACATGTGCACACCACATATACACACAGAGATATGCACATACACTGTACAGCACACAGACACACGCACACACACACCACACACACACACCACACACACACACACGTACACACACACACCTTGTTCAGGCATAGATAGACACTAGGCAGCAGATCATCTGGTGTGAGGGCAATCACCGATCTCAAGAAATTAGTTAGCATGGAAATGATCTTGAGCCTTGATTGGGGCGGAAAGATAAAATGGAACACAATGATGACAGAGCTACTCCATAAGCAATGGAACACTATGATGACAGGGCTACTCCATAAGCAATGGAACACTATGATGACAGAGCTACTCCATAAGCAATGGAACACAATGATGACAGTGCTACTCCATAAGCAATGGAACACAATGATGACAGAGCTACTCCAGCAATGGAACACTATGATGACAGAGCTACTCCATAAGCAATGGAACACAATGATGACAGAGCTACTCCATAAGCAATGGAACACTATGATGACAGTGCTACTCCATAAGCACTTGCATCACCTTTTGGACTCCTCCTCGATCCTCTCAAAGGTCTTTGCAATAGCACCATACGGCACCCTGATGGGATAGAATGGTACCTCATGCGTAGCAATGGTCACACACACACACACACACACACACACACACACACACACACACACACACACACACACACACACCACACACACACACACACACACACACACACACCACACAACACACACACACACACACACACCAAACCACTTGACCAGAAACAGATACATCAGTGGTACATAATAAATCACAAACTACATGTAGCATTATAATGTACACAGTCACATTACAGGGGTGTATAGGCATTCCTACATTAGTAATGAGATGTGGGGTCCTTACAAATGTGCACGTCAACACACCATAACATGACATGCACAGTTGCAAGCTAGCAGGTCGAAAAAAGACTAACTTCTGCCCTCTCTGCCAGCAGGCATCCTCCACGGGGTGATAGTCTTGCTTGGAGGGGTCATACAACGAGTCAGCTATGACGGTCTTTGCAGCACTGGTACAGTCTGAGGAGCTGAATTGGGCAGGGAGAAGGGAAGCAGTAAGGAAGGGAAGGTACGGGAATTGGGCAGGGAGAAGGGAAGCAGTAAGGAAGGGAAGGTACGGGAATTGGGCAGGGAGAAGGGAAGCAGTAAGGAAGGGAAGGTACGGGAATTGGGCAGGGAGAAGGGAAGCAGTAAGGAAGGGAAGGTACGGGAATTGGGCAGGGAGAAGGGAAGCAGTAAGGAAGGGAAGGTACGGGAATTGGGCAGGGAGAAGGGAAGCAGTAAGGAAGGGAAGGTACGGGAATTGGGCAGGGAGAAGGGAAGCAGTAAGGAAGGGAAGGTACGGGAATTGGGCAGGGAGAAGGGAAGCAGTAAGGAAGGGAAGGTACGGGAATTGGGCAGGGAGAAGGGAAGCAGTAAGGAAGGGAAGGTACGGGAATTGGGCAGGGAGAAGGGAAGCAGTAAGGAAGGGAAGGTACGGGAATATAAAGAAGGTAAATTTATAATAAATGGTGTAATCCACCGTTTAAATTGCATTTTATACGTTGGACACCTGTTTCTAACGAGGTTCCATAAGACGCGTACTGGAGATTTCGCTAGTCGTTTCCAGTGCATGATGTCGACGTCCACAATTCCTTCACACGTGGCCGGTTGTCGAAGCAGGCAACACGTTGGCTCTTTTCAAAGGCCAATGCCGCATTTAGCATATCATAACAAGCAGAGTGGCGCAGTGGAAGCGTGCTGGGCCCATAACCCAGAGGTCGATGGATCGAAACCATTCTCTGCTATGAATTTTTTTTTTTTTCACTTTACGCAGCTTACATTTTTTTTCTTTTTATTTTTTTCCTTTTTCCCCCCTCATTTCTTATTCTTCAACGAGCGTTTTCATAAGCGCGAAGGCAAAGTAACTACGATGTACACGTAGTCGGGCATTTTAGACACTTCAATACTTTAATTTGCATCATAGCCTCCCAGTTTGACAGCACTTTTCAACCACCACTAACCACAAATGCATACCTCACATTCTTTTTCACATCCAAACTATGTGGAGTTGGAGTTGTGGTCTTTAATGGAGCTGTGGTTTTCTGTGTGGTCTTCGGTGCTAAACAGCACATGGTAACATTACTAACAGTAACATACTAACAGCACATGGTAACATACTAACAGCACATGGTAACATTACTAATAGCACATGATAACATTACTAATAGCACATGGTAACATTACTAATAGCACATGGTAACATTACTAATAGCACATGGTAACATTACTAACAGCACATGGTAACATACTAACAGCACATGGTAACATACTAATAGCACATGGTAACAGTTATTTTCTCAACAACACAAACCCTGGATTTATTTAATTACTGACCAAAAAATGAAAGCATGGCTCCTTTTGAAGAACTTTTTGCTTCAGACACCTTTGCAGTGCATTCACCTACAAAGCAAAACGAGTGAAGTACTTTCAATGGTATATGGATGATCACGTGGTACCACCTTTGATGGGCTGCTCTTTAGAGATATCCATAGCCTCTTCTGATCCAGCCTGGTCAACACCACTCCCATCCTCCTCCATCTTCTCATCCTGCTTGTTACTCTCCTCATCAGCTTTTCCCTTCTTCAATTTCTTCTCAAGCTTTCCTTTTTTTACCTTTTCCTTAAACTTTTCCTTCCTTATCACTTCCTCCTCAACGTTCTTGTCCTTTTCTTTCTCCTCCCCAGCTTTCTCCTTTATCTCCTCACCCCCAGCCTTTTTCTTTACCTCGTCAGCCTTGTCCTTTATCTTCTTCACACCCTTGTCCTTCTTTAGACTCTCCTCCCCAACCTTTCCCTTCTCCTCCCCAGACTTTCTATTCTTTATGTCCTCACCCCCATCCTTCTTTACTTTCTCCTCTTCCTCTTCTTCCACCTCTTTCTCTGTCTCTTTCCCTAAGTCCTCCTCCTCCCGCTTTGGCTTTTTCAAAGGCACAGCACACATGCCATCTGCTTCTTTCTGAGCTAACTTTCCAGTGTGTTTACGAGCTACAAAAGAAGCACCGTAGTAATGACTCATAGCCACCTACAGTACACAACACACCCCTATACCCCTTCAGTTCACAACACACCCCTACAGTACACAATACACCCCATATATACCCCTACAGTACACAACACACCCCTATACCCCTACAGTTCACAACACACCCCTACAGTACACAACACACCCCTACAGTACACAATACACCCTATATATACCCCTACAGTACACAACACACCCCTACACACCCCTACAGTACACAACACACCCCTATACCCCTACAGTTCACAACACACCCCATATATACCCCTACAGTACACAACACACCCCTACACACCCCTACAGTACACAACACACCCCTATACCCCTACAGTTCACAACACACCCCTACAGTTCACAACACACCCCTACAGTTCACAACACACCCCTACATGTGCTAAATTTAGCAGCTGCTTGGAAGGGTTATAACGCAGCATCAAAATTAAAAGTATTTAAATTAACAGGTTGATTCAACTGTGTAGATGAATGAGTTTAAATATTAAGTGACAAGGTTAATAAATTAAATGAAACCTTTTGAAAATCAGAATCAAGTTGAAATTGTTACCAACCATGATTCATACACTCCTGGTTAAATATGGTTGTTAATTGTCAATAATATTCAGAGTCTTGAGTGTCAAATGACCTCATTAATTCTGTAATGTGATGAAAACTGGAGATTATTAAATTTTCATTTGAAATTAATAACTAACATGTAATTCAGACTCTCAAACCTGCGAAAATTGAGCAGGACCCAATATATGAAGGACCCTACATATGAAGAACTCTACATACATATGAAGGACTCTACATACATATGAAGAACTCTACATACATATGAAGGACTCTACATACATATAAAGGACTCTACATATGAAGGACCCTACATATGTAGGACTCTACACACATATGTAGGACTCTACACACATATGAAGGACCCTATATAAAAATGACCCTACATATGTACATGTGCTTTAGTAATGCCAAATATTTCTCGTGTTGACTGCATGAACAAAACAGCTAATTTACAAATGTACTCTTACCAGTTTGTCGCTTTGGTGGGGTTTTTGGAACACCATGGTTACCAAGGATTGACACCACAGGGGTGTCCAGAGGCACCTCCTCTGTCTTCGCAGATAAATCTTCTGGCTTCTTCTCTTCAATCTCCATATTCCCCTCAGATTCAACAACGGACTCCTCTTCCTCCTCCATTTCATCCTCCCCCTTACATCCTCCTTTTTGCTGCCTCTTCTGCCCCCTGGCCCTCCTTTTGCCAACCTCTTCCCCACTGTCATCATCCCTTCCGTTAGCAACTCCTTTCCCCACCACACACTGTCCTTCCTGTGCCTCCATGTGGTGACCATCACCATTGATCTTAACTTTTTGATGATCATCACTGCTGACTTTAACATTATGATGACCATCACCATTGATCTTCACTTTCTGATGACCATCACTGTTGATCTCAACTTTCTGATGACCATCACCATTCACCTTAATTTTCTGATCATCACTGTTGACCTTAATTTTCTGATGACCATCACCCTTGATGTTATCATCAGTGACCATAACCTCATGACCTGTAAGATATATTGAAGGCTATGTTTATGTGACACACACAATACAAGAACATAACATAGCACACCACTCCTCCCAACCACCCCAAAATTTAAACATGCAACACGCCATCCCACCACAATAAGGAATGAACGCCCACTTCCAATGGATGTTTTCTCCGCATCGCCCTCGCTATCACTGTCTTGAAGCACTCTTCGACCCTTGAGCGACCTGCGCTTCAAAACAGGTGAGTCTGGAGTTTCTTTAGGGCAATCATCTTCTTTGGTATTTATACTATTCTGTAACTTGGAGATGCATTTCGCAGACTTTTGATCCCCCGCACCCTTGGGACTCTCTGATTCTAGCGTTGCGGTCCGTTGGGTGGCAACAGACGACGGTGATGCGGAACTCTTCGCGGATTTTGTAAAGTACGAGCTGAAGTGAGTGGAGATAGAAACATTTAAAATTGTGCGCGCGCGCGAACACAATTTTACAGCGAGTGAGAGTGTATGGTGCAATACAGCGTTATCCCACTCACAGAATTCCTCTTTGTGCCATTTATGTATAAACTTATACGTATTACGATTCTAACTGTCGCCCACTAAACCCGCCAACTTCCTACCCTTGGTTTCACGCATGCGTAATACGCAACCTTCGACGAGCCCCTCCTCCCTAAGCACAGTCTTGTATATTGCTGGTCAATGCCGCAAAAATGAGCTGGTCGAGGACATAAGGGTGACACAAGAGGGAATTCCTACTTTGTTTGCATCATACATTTGGTAAAGTGTGTCCGTCGATGTAATTTCCATTTACCAATTGTCGGCCACGCCTCCTCCAGTCTTCATCCGTCCGCTCTTTCGAATGGAACTTACAAACACAACAAAGATTTACAAACGTTTATGCCTAGGACAAATTGCAAGGTAGGTGTGATTTCTCAGGCGCGCTACCATCATTCAGATAGTTGCAAGCGAGCAAGGAGTTTGTGTACTTTGTGACATTAGTGTTAAATCCAAAACCCCAAGCCTTTTATAAATTTAGTTCAGTATTGAATCCAGACTAGAGCTCGCATCACGTGGCTTAATTACATGTACATGTAGTGTAACTACAACCCCGAGGCGAGGAAACTGCCGTATACGTAACCGGAGATAATTGACTTACGTAACATTCATGTTTCATTCTCTCCACCCCCACAGACTTCCTTCATATGAGCATAACTTGTACTTAACAACTGAGGAACCACCTAAGGTGAATTTTAATGATATAGATTGGGGGTCGAAATGAATAATACAAACTGGGCACGCCATGTTCAGAGCCCGATTTGTTTTCCTCTTCAACTATATAGAAGGAAACAGTTAATTCACCATTGGTGAAATCACGTCCTCAAATTCAAAGCAAGAAAAGCGGCTCTGATTGGTTCAATGCAGATGAGGTCAGTTTAGTTGTGGGTTATGAAAATAACATTATAGATTCTGTATTTAGCTGACCGATGTGGTTGAAGTTGCAGCAGAAACAGTCATTTCATTAGAAAAGGAAAACTCTTTCCTAAAAAAATTCATAGAGAAGGTAAAAATATTGTTATACGTTTATTATTGTGGTGCATGATCATATTGGATGATTTAGAACATTCAAAGAATTTAGCCCTTTAAACGAAAGCACCATGCATGGTTAATATAGAATATACCGTGACCAGGGAATATGATTATTCGTTCTCAGTAGAATATGATTAACCTACAGGGTTTATTGTACCAGATTGGTTCATATAAGTGTATGCTTCTCCCCTGCTTGATGTTATAAGTGATGAGTTCCAATACTTGATTGAGTATAATTATACTGCATGCACTTCTTAGAGATCACCCAGCCAAGAGCACTGTATAGTGTCTTCTATCTTAGGTATTTGGACTGTCAGCTGAAGTCTCTAGCAGGATCTGGAGCACAGCTAAAAAGAAGGTGTGTCATTCATTGTCCAACCAGTGTCTGCTTGTGTGCATGACTTCTGAGATATTTATCTGTGCATGCAGGTAAAAAATTACTACCGCACATACATACATACATATATGTACATTAAAGTACATTATATGTATGTATGTGCTGTAGTGTACATTACATATAAACACACATTAAAGCACACATATACGTACACAGGTAAAGATGCCAGACTTAAGACTATCTTGCACAGAGTTAAGGGCAGACTGTTCACTTCGAAGCAGAGGTAAAAAAAAAAAATGCTTGTTTACGTCTTTTCCACAGAAGTAAACTTAGCAACACCCTCACCACTGATTCTCCTTTGATAGACACCCGAGACTGGTATTGCAAGCTTGGCATTTTGCAAGTCCAGCACCTTAAGAATCCTCTAGTGCAGACCAGAAACCTGACTGAATGGAAGAAGGAGGGCCTCATCCAAGAGGTGTTTACCACATCCCAGCAGCCTGACCCTCAATGGAATGATCGTGTTGAACTGTGAGTGCTGCATCTCAATGCTGCGCGTGATACTACCATTATGCATGTGATACTACCAGTGCATGTGATACTACTAGTGCATGTGACTACTTCTAGTGCATGTAACTGTGCACATGATACTACTAGTGCATGTGACTACTTCTAGTGCATGTAACTGTGCACATGATATCAATGCATATGATGCTACCATGCAGTGTGTATGAATGTATATGTAAGTGCATACAACATGCAATAACACATGTCTACATATAGTGCTGAGTGAGTGTCATAGATTATAGATCATGTAACTTCCTCAAAAGACCTATCAAGACATTTGCAGATGAATATCTAGTAGTGGAGGTGTGGAATGAAGCGAAATATAATCGTGGTGATCCAGAGGGAAGCAAAAGATTTAAAAAGATTGGAAAGCAAGTATAAAGCAACAATTCTTGTCCTTAATGTTAGCTGTTATGATGCCTTCTTCATAGTCCATTCAGACACAAAGAGGATGGCTTTGTGGGGAGAGTGATATATGCCCTGGCACAAATTCATTCTCAAACTATAATGCAGACTCTGGATCTGTGCTCACATTCTGCAAAACACATACGAGGAAGTCTCCAATTGATGCTGTCTGTCAATGGAGCAGTAAGAATGAACTTAATCAGATTGGTTGGTTTGAAAATCCCCCTTTTTTTCCAGGATGCAGAGAAGATGTTGATATCGGGTAGATTGAAGGAACACAGAGCATTGCTGACCAAAATAGTACTTCATGAGAGCAAGGAGGTAGCCATATGAAGCATATGCCATGAAGTGTAATCAACATCTCCTCCAGGATAAGAAAAGGAAGGGAGAGGAAGATGGCTTTCCTCCATGGGATGCCCAGATGGATCCAGCTGCTGAAAGTCTTATTAAGTTTCATGCTCAGTTTCGTTATCTCAGTGATCTCCACCAAACTGCCATGTAAGATGGCTTGACAGGAAGGTATATGTTGCTAATTTACAGCTTGTCCTGATCCACAACACACACAACACACAGTCGTTTCTCAGTTCTCTTCAGCTACCACAAAGCCAATACCCTACAGCTATCTGTTCCTGCATCTCTACTGGACAGTATTGCAAAACTTCCACTTGATTCACACCTAGATGACAGTGCAGAAAGAGCACTGCTTTCACAGCTTTTTGATGAGCTACAAGAACTTCTAACAATGACACTAAATGTCCTTAACAACCACCTGGTGGACTTTGATGTCAAAAGTTCCAGCAGTACGGAGAGCCTAAAGGAATACCTCACGTATGTGTGCCTGCCTGGGTCACTCCCTCTATATCTTACATTTCCTCATCCCCAGGATGGTGAAAAAGCTTTATTCAATGGAAGCATTTGTAAGCAGGCTACCATTTTATCTTCAGTCAGCCAAGAGTGTTGTCGAACGTGCCATCCAGGTCAGTTTTTAGCTACAGGAGGTGTGGAGATGGTGCCACATAACATTGATGCACCCGTATGACATAACTGCTAAACACACAATGCATATATGAACGACCACACACCCATGCACACGCACACCTCTATATGCACATCCAGAAATCAGCAGTTAGCTGGTATTCCATATACTCAGCACCATTATCAGTGGTGATCAGTGTAAGTCTTAATGCTAGTGTTTTCTGGTAAGTAGCACATGTGGTTCCCATATACAGAATGAGCTTGAGGAGAACACAGAAGAGACCTTAGCAGCATTGAGTGGAATCTCCAAACACATACTGAATGAATGCAATGCAATTAAGTGGAGCCTTGCTCCAACATTCATGACACTGTTGGTTTATGGACATGAACAGTACTCACATATAATTAATTCTCTCTTTTTTTCTCTGTCTCTCCCACTCTCATTCACAACTCTATTCCCTGCTCCATGCTCCCTCCCTCCCTCCCTCCCTCCCTCCCTCCCTCCCTCAGATTTGATGTAGACTACCTTGCATACTTCTTCTTAACTCTCGACAGCCATGTATGTTTTTGCCCATGTTCCCTCTCACTCCACATTTAGAGAAAGTTTACAAATAATTCAAGTGTATGCATGAGGAAGCACTAAGTCAGTAAATGATAACTTCTAATTACTTGAATCTAGAGTTATCTCAACCACATGAGGCCATGTACATAATTTCATTTCTCTCAAAGTAGACCTACCTGTGAATGTATGTATGTTCTCTTTGCAGTTTGAGCACATTGCAAAGGTGCTTAAAAGCCTTCCAGCCTTCAAGGCATCTAATGAAGAGTGCCTGCTTGGTGTGACATACCAGCTGTACATAACCTTCCAGGAGCTCAGGCAGCTGAGCCAAACTGCTGATAGGAGGTGATGGTATGGGCTGATGTAAAATAGCTCTATTGCTTTGTGTGTCCATCAGGTTTCATGGAGAGCAACATCTGAATTCAAGTCATATGTGGTTTAAAAGCTATGTGGTGAGATGGATAGAATTGGCTGATACTAAGTGCAAGAGAGGCATTGATGAAGCTATCAAGAGTGATGAGGTATGACATCAAGGGGATGATAATATTATAAACATTATACACCTTGACAGGTAGTGGCTGTGACAGGAGATGTTGGCTACTCATCTTCCCTGGTGGACACCATGACACTGTTTCACAACATGGTGGCATTCTGGAGGCAACTGAAGTGGCCTGACCCAGAGGGAGCCTGTGGCTACCTCAGTGCCCTGATAGTTGTAAGACCCAAGGGCATGCATCTGTATTATGTATATTTAACGCATGTGTATCACATCACACACAGCACATCACAGATGCAGCTCTTTATTATGCCATTGAGGTCTTTAAGAAAGTGGAGACTTGTTCCAGCAAAGATGGGAAGTTCATTGCTACTGTCCAGCTGTGCATCATCCTTAATAACATGCAAACTATTAAAGACAATCTTTCTCCTCCTGACCTGCCACTTGATGGGCCCAGTGGACCAAAACCAGTGGGCATCATTGATGAGCTGGGATTGCAGGAATTCTTTGACTGGCTTGAGCAAGAGAAGGGGATAGGATTGAAAATGAAAGAATTTGTAAACACAATAATGAATAATGCAGCAGACGATATTCACCACAAGATATGTATAGTTACTGTACAGCTAGGAAAACAGGTTATTTTAATTTTGAAACTGACACTTTTACCTTTGTGTTTCATTATCCTATTCCTCCTCCAGTTCATTCCAGCCATTCAACAATTCATGGGAGACATCCTGCAGACATGTGATGGGGCTCCATCTGTTGAGGTAAGCTTTCACCTATTTCACAGTGAATGGTGAGGCATTCGTTACAATATAGGACCTGCAACCACTGGAGCTGTACTTGAATGACAACTTGAAAGTGCTAAGTGCAAACCTTCTGTACTCAACATTCAAGCTGTGAGTGATACTAGAGCACTGACCTCAGTTGATCAGGCTTTTGCCTTAAGGATTTTAAAGGGAGTGTGGAAGGCAACACTTGGAATTCTTGCTGATATTGGAGCTGCTCACTTGATGAAGCCAAGTCACTGGCAGGCATATAGGCACACAGCACTTTGTTTAAAGGAGTACTTCCATGCAGCAGGAGATGGACTTACTGGAGAAGACCTCGATAATTCTGAACTCAGGGTGAGCAGTGCTGTTACTACATGCATAATCACTATGTCCATTATCTGGCTATATGATCTATTAGAAAAAAAAGATTGTGTTGCATGACCCACCACCAGAATACATGTTGTGCACTTACTATAGTCAAAAGTTATGAGCGAAGCAGTTTTTTTTTTATTCTTCAACTAGTTACCTGCATTTATTAACATGGATTTTCGTGTACATTGCTCTTTGAGCAAAACTGAACTGATTTTGCCACTTGATATGTACCATGGAAGGCTTTCCTTCGTGAGGTTGATGTCAGAAGCCAGTCTACCAACAGCCTTATTTTAAAATGTTGCAGTGACTTAGCTTTACAACAGAAGATGGCAACAGAATTACCCACCAATCAGCAACAGCTTGGAGAACTATCTTTAACTATTGGTTATCTTGAGCCTTCCTCAGTTCTAGAGGTCAAAGTTATAGCAGCAAGAAATCTTCCTGTGGTTAATATGTGTAAGTATTCATACATGCAAAGTGATTACATGTACTAAGAGAGTATCATGATAACTCTCTGAACTAAACAGGTTTCAAGCCATATGTTGAACTGCAGCTCTTGCCTGAAATTCTATTTGAGGATGATGCTGAAAAGTCATACAGGACAAATATTCAAAAGCAGCTAACACAAAACCCACAGTTTGGAGAAACATTTCAAATGTGAGCCATTTGCTACATGCTTTTTAAAAAGTAACATGTCTGCTATACACTCGTGCCTAACACAAATGAACATGTGCACGCACCATACACACAGACCTGCTCATTCCAGTCTGATGCAAATTGAAGGGACTATCTTAAGCTTGGTCACCTATGATTATGATGTCATTGGAAAGGATAATTTTATTGGCATATGTGTTGTGCCTTGTAACACAATCCCACAGTTCACAGATGTCTCTGAACTTCAAATAAGCCCCATGAGGCTTAGGCTACCATTGTTTCACATCAGAAGCTCAAGTGTTCTTCAAGAGCTTGTCACCAGACACCAACGATCAGATGAAGTTGCTTCTATACTCTATACCACTGTGCTGAAAAAATTTAAAGCCAATTTAGCCTGATTGAACTTTAACTAAGTGATAATTGTGCCATGAACTTGATCAGCATTAAATTCCAGCCATTGCTACTCTCTACATTAAGCAGGGCATTGGTTAGAGCCAACTTGTTCAGCGCTGCTGTGTACGTCATAAGGAATGTCACTGGACAACTAGCTAGAGCATAAAGCCATTGTTAAGTCAAGTGAAATAATGCTGGATAGATTTATAGTATTTTAATGAAAAGGCCCAAGAATTTTTGTAAGGCTCGCAACCCAGCTTGCTTGTCAGCCCTGTCTCTATCAAGCATCCGTTGTGTGGCAGGCTGAACATATCTTTAATAAGGTCCATGCATTACACAAAGGCCATTTTTCTTTCCTTCGTGATTGTTTTTGTGTTGCAGTATGTGTGGCTATGGCGTACTGATTTGTACTTGGTGGTATTTAGACAATGTCTAAATAATCTATGGTGGTACATTCTTGTATTGTCCAAAAATGGTGTGCAGCAGTCTCGGCCCCAGACCCCCAGTTTATCGCAACTGTGGATTATCGTTACATGGTAATATTAAAATTAATATTACAAGTCATGTCGGAGGCAGGGCTATTCGTAGTGGGGAAGGATACATCAGTACCGCTCAAAGAAGTGTCCGTCAAAGCCCAGATCAATGGATTCTTGGTGGGACTTGACTCCACGCTAAAGTACTCCAACACGGGAGTGGATCCTATCGAAGTGGTCTTTAGGTTCCCTCTGGAGGAGTCCTTTGCAGTAGTCGGACTGGAGGCGGTCATCGATGGACGAAAGGTGAAAGCCGTCATACGAGAGAAGGAAGAGGCTCGTCAGATGTACAGCGATGCCATTGCCAGCGGCTATTCGGCAGCGCTAGCCGAGGAGAAGACGGGAGACATCTTCAGCATCTCTCTGGGAAATCTATCTCCACATAAAGATGCGGAGCTTCATCTGAAGTTAGCCGGAGAGCTTCCGTTAGACGCCAAAGGCGGCGTGCGCTTCAGCCTTCCAGCGATCCTCAAACCGCGATACACTCCTCTTGGTTCTACGGATCCTCTGGCCAAGACAGAAGCAGCCTCACACCAAGGATCAGCTCCAGCCGTGTTTAGCTTCCATCTGGAAGTAGCCAGTCGTGGAGTGTCAGACGTGACCTCGCCCACTCACCCGTTGAGTAAGGAAACAAAAGGTGGTGTGATCAAGGCCTCCATCAACGAGGGACATCCCCTGGACAAGGATCTGGTGGTGGTTGTCCAGTACAAGAGTCCCTATGAGCCAAGGGCCATCGTGGAGAATGGAGAGAAGGGTGCAAATAAAGAGTCCATGATGTCAGGTCCAGTGGTGATGTTGAACTTTTTCCCAGAGTTCAAGAGCACCAAAGCTGCCTGTGAGTTCATCTTTCTGGTTGACCGCAGTGGCAGCATGGGTGGAGAGTTCATCAAGAGTGCTCGTGAAACACTGAGCTTATTTCTGAAGAGCATTCCTCCAGGCTGCTCCTTCAACATCATAGGGTTTGGGTATAATTATAAATGCCTTTTTCCATCAAGTGTTCCCTAGCCATCCACCATGCTGAACATGTGGATGCAGATCTAGGAGGCACAGAGCTCCTCCCACCTCTGAAGTTCATCTTTGGACAGCCACTCCTTGAAGGTCTTCCTCGCCAGGTGTTTGTCCTGACTGATGGTTCTGTAAGCAACACAGAGGCCTGCATCCAGGAGGTGAAGAGGAATGTTGGGAGTGCAAGGTAAACAATAGTCTAGTGCCCAGACCATTAGAGGTTTTTTTTTACAATTTACATTCCAAATAGGGAATGGTAAACTCTCAGGTTTCCCCAGGGTCTTCAGACACAATAGTGGTAGAAGCAATTCAATGATGTAATGTACACACCTGTATACTAGTGCATGCCACAACTGTATTGGGTGAAGTACAGGACTCATATGTGAAGTCTTGTGCATCCTATCTATAAATGGCTCTCCATACTATGTCCCTATTCTAAATAGCTGCATGCTCGCACAATGACAGTGACTCACTCACAAGCACAAATTCTATTCTGATGTTCTTGATCTCCCACAGATGTTTTACATTTGGGATTGGGTCTGGGGTGTCCACATATTTGGTGAAGGGACTGGCTCAGGCAGGAAATGGAACAGCAGAGTTCATCCAGAGTGGAGAGAGACTACAACCAAAGGTAGGGGAGGGGCAATGGGTGTGGTAACTTTAGTAATGTCAAATGACTTAGTTGTAATATAGGGGGAGGGGCATGCTAATTTTAATCAAATGCACATCTTATGATATAGCCCATCCTTTTCTCTGCCTGGGAAACAAAAATAGTTTTCAACTCTTTATTAATTTTGATCCTTGTGGTAGAATAGGAATGCAAACACAATTTTTTTGGTGCATAATATAAAGACAAAGGAGGGTTGATAATGTGGAGGTGTGGCTAGTATTGCAGCTGCCCTCAATGCTCATTAGATATTGAAAAGTTTTTATGCATTGTTTACTGATGACACTGAACTTAGAATTGATATTGAAACATTATAGTGTAGGAAGTTTTCAAACAAAAAAAATGCTTGCTATTCAATTTTTTAAAATCTTGTAATTATATGGAATTACAGCTCTCAAAACTGATTGTTTTTTGACTTATAGTACCATTTTCACATATACCGATTCATATATACATGTACATGTATGTGAACATCATACCTGGCAGTACAGTTAGAATTACGTTTAACACTTACATGTACATCATCAGTTGGAATTGAACATAATGACAACACTGATACAGTGTTTCCATATATTCACACCAACAATTACATGTAGTACTGTTTATGTACTTTTTAAAATGTCAGGTCATTCGTAGCCTCAAGCAGGCCTTGCAGCCTGCAGTCATAAACCTGAGAGTGGAGTTCCAGCTTCCTCATGGCTTTGAGGTCACACAGGCCCCCTCCAAACCCCCTGTGCTGTTCAGTGGGGACAAGGCTGTGGTCTATGGGATCCTGAAGGGACCCTCTGAGCTGATGTCTCCAGTGGACTGCACTGCCTCTCTCAAGGGTCAGATCAGGGACCAGCCAGTGGAGTACTCCATTCCATTTGAAGTACCTGGCAACAGTCCCTCCTTCCCCATCCCCATCATCCACCATCTTGCATCCAAGGCCCTGATCAAGGACTGGGCTCAGGATGGAGGGAACAAGAAGTCAGAGATAGTGAAGCTGAGCATTGAGTCCAGTGTGGTGTCCAGTCACACAGCATTTGTTGCAATAGATGAGAACAACCAGCCTGTTAAGGGAGCCATGAAGACATGGGACATCACTGCACCCATACTACCATCACCACTTGATACATCATCCATGTATGATGTGTTTGTGGCATGCAGACATTCACTTGATGATGATGATGAGGATGTGATTGTTGATGAGGATTTGGTAGAGTTCTATTCCCCTATTTTGCAGAAGGAGGAGAAAGAGTTCTATGACCGTTGTGTGGAGGAGGAAAAAAAGTATGAGTCAGAATCAGCCTCAGGCCCAGGCCCTACTGGTCATGGTACTGACTCCCTGTCCAGTCTCATATCCTTACAACAAGCTGATGGGTCATGGAAATTGGATTATGTCATTGCAAAGGTCCTCTCCAAGAGCCTCAAGGAGCTGAGTGATGCATGTCCAGTAAAGTGTGATGGGGGAGTGTCCACCATATGGGCCACTGTCTTCTGTTGTGTGTACCTGGAGCTGAAGCATCCATCCCAAAAGGATGAATGGGAGCTGATTGCCATGAAGGCAGAGCTGTGGTTGGATGGCCAGTCCCTTCCTGCTGGAGCTGATCTCAATAAGATGAAGGATGCTGCTAGGAAAGTTGTTGCTTAGCATTACTGATGGTGAAGTGCAGACAAATTATTTTAGAATATTATTGAGTTACAGGAGAGGCTATTTTTCTGTCATAGTTTTATATCCAATCATTGAAATATGTCTTTACAATAATGAAATGTTCTGTACAGTTACGACTGTGTACCATTACAAATTCGGGGGGAGGGGCTGCTTCTCTCTGACCTCACTGGTCTTGGAGGGTCTTTGCAGAGGACCTAAGATGGAGGGGGCAAGTACAGGGAGTCCTGCCAAGCCTGCTGAACCTGAATGATGAGGAGATCACCAGACCAAAGGCAATGCGGGCTGCTGGTCTCAAATTAGAAGTGATGCAATGATCATTGAATTGAAACTGTATGGCCATGGGTTCACACACACATGCACACTTCATAATGCACTGTTCAGTATTGTGACATCAAACAAACTCAAAACCGCTCTGGCCTTCTTGTTTGCTGAAGACAACTGACAAACCTATCGTGGTCATTTATTTTTAAATCCCTTGCTAATGCGAATCAAATGACTTGATGAACTCATGGTGCATGGATGATAGCTTTAATTTGGCCTGAAAGCAGCACATTTTGAAAATAGCCTCACATAACTTATTACCTCCTCTCACACAAGACACAGCAGTGAGCCGAAATGGACCGTTAATTTGATTGAATGCATTGTTCAATGCTAAAATTCAACCAATGCTGCTACTAACCCAGCAGCAACTTTCAGAGTTGAGCATTTCCCAAAATCTACATATAGCCACATTCAAATATTCCATTGATGCATATACAACTACTAGCTGTGCAACTATACTGAACTTAAACACATCCTAACCCGCAAAGCACCCTCCCCTTTCTCCTTAATTTAAGGGTTGAGAATACCTGTTTTTATGTTATCAATAGCCAACCAACACTTAAAACAATGGTATGGTTAGGCTGTGCGGTCCCCAAAACCCACACACAGAAAATGATTGTGATGCCACTACTGGGATTAAAATTTATAATGACTGATTAGCTCTTTCAACCAGTTATGGATAATCACCATGGGTTTTATGATTGGCCTCAGAGGTCTGGAATGCATGCAGGATGGTCTGCTGTGCTTGTCTGGTATGGCAGACAACTATAACAAAATCTGGGGGACTCCTCTAATGTGCACACATCACACAGAGCTATGCAGCATGCCATAACAGCTATTAACTACCTGATACGAACCACAACCCACCCTCATTCAACTCTCTTCCACCCATCCCGAGAGGTTCGGGAGGAGAGGTAGCCATGAGCTGGTGAGGACCTAGACATCTGAGAGGCTATTCCATAGCTCCCTCAGCAGTACATGGTTCATCAGAGGTGGGGCCTGGGGAGGAGGGGAATAGCAACCAGTTCACAAGATGGCTGTCTTGTTCAAATTCAACCACTTGTTAAAATAAGAATTTTAAAACCTTTTGGGGGACAGTCCACTAGTGATTAGAAGATATAATAGCAAGAGTCCCATCAAAACAAACTCACAGTAGTAACCCACATACACACCTCCACACCACATGCTCAATGATGTGTACACATGTACATATATGAGGCCCATGTGACTTGGAGTAATAAAGTACTGGCCTGTGTAGATTTTGTACTCATGTACATGAACACACACTGCACCATCAGGGGCGGATCCAGGGTTTTGGGAAAGGGGGGGTCCAATAAATATATTCACAACTGGAGGAGGGTACGGGAGGGGGCGTGCCCCCTCCCGTGACAGCAAGGGGGTCTGGGGGAGCGCTGATAGCTCCCCCAGTGGGGTCTGGGGCGAAGCCCCAGCCGCTTTTTGCTTTTGCGTTTATTTAGCATGAAATTCATAGTGACATCCAATACAAACATCATGCGATATCCGGATTACTAGAGCCAGTGGCGGATCTAGGAATGGGGCTATAGGGGGGGCGGGGCCCACCCACTCACCAGCAAGGGGGTATGGGGGAGCGCTGTAAGCTCCCCCATCGGGGCCTGGGGCGGAGCCCCAGAAGCTTTCACATTTTTCGCTTCAAAGCCGCTAAAAATCAGCGTATATTCGCAGCGCAGTGAAAGAATTTACATACGCGCGAAAAACAATGAAGTTTATTGCGACAGCGCGCCTCGTAACGGTCGTCAACAGGCGTCTAAGAATATTGGATATGCTCGCGTGAGCAAACCGTACTTCTCCTCTATATTGTCGTTGTGATGTATGTAAATCGCTTTAGAGGTATGGTGATGTAGCAATTAAAGCAGCAGCAGCTGTGAAAATGTATACGGAATGGTGCACCTATAATTAAACCTTTAGTGACAATCGGTAGACCATGTACTTGTACATTTAAAGACTGAAACTTTGTTATTGTTAATTATGATCGTGATTCAGTTAAGTTAGTACACACCCACCAGTGGCGTAGGAAGGGAATATAGAGTGCAGCGGCCAACAAAGGTGGTTCCCCCGCCTCCCCGGGGAGGGTACGGGAGGGGGCACCCCTTCCGGCCAGCTAGGGGCACGGGGGAGCGCTGTAAGCTCCCCCATCGGGATCTGGGGCGGAGCCCTAGAAGCCAACGCTTTTTGTGTAGAAAACCCCCCCAAAACAACGCTAAAACTGTAACCATGCAGGTTAATTTGTTTTGAGACCTTAATTGCCTCTGCGCAAGTAATATAAAATACAAAACGGCTATAGTGCAGCCAAGGCCACTTTTGGTAACCGTTGTACACTGGGTAGCCTAGCTTGAGCTAGCACTCGCGATCGATTTGAAGACCACTTGCATGTCATTAACTATAGCAGCAATTGCTCAGCTATAATTGAATTGATACATGCGCGCTTGTGAACCTATTATTATAATATATTTTTTGTTGTTGTGAAAAAGTCCGCTGCTGCCGCCCCAGCTCCTACGCCACTGCCTATGCACATGCAGGCAAGATTTCGAAGGAACGAATAAAACGTTCGCGGTTATTTTAAAAATAAAATTTCCGGTATTAGATTAAATTTCGTAATCACTGAAACTTTTAAGAAATTGCCGCCCCCCCCCCCCCCCACACACACACACAAAAGGTGTGCTTTTTAGATGCGCGTGCGTTACGTACGGTAGGAAGTGCGCGCGCACGCTGTGTGGGGGGGGGAGGGGGGGCGGCATTTTCATGACAGGGGCGGCATTTAATATGAATGGGGGGGGCGGCCGCCCCCCCCAAGGCTATGCTAGATCCGCCACTGACTAGAGCCTGCACTTGCATGGATAGCGACGAGAAAACTCTTCATTTTTCACAATGCTATGGTTCCTACTGCTACTTCGTGACGTAAAGCTTTTGTGAATTTGTGCCCGAAGCGTGCACGTGGCCATGCACCAGCTACATGTCGGTCTATAAACGACTCGCGTATGTTTTACTACAGTATTAGTACTTTTAGTTTGTTTAGCTCTATAGCTACGGTAATAACCTAGGAAAAGAATCTGAGATCCATCCCATTCACGTCTTTCGATCGCTTACCTCAATTCCTGCTCACACGCACCATTCGATTGATCGCGCGATTAAATTCTAGTTAACCACACACGCAAAATTAAAATTCGTTAATAGGGGAGGATTTAGTTAGATCGATCTAGATCCCGCTTGGCTAGAACAATGTGCAAGCCTGCAAAGGATGGTAACATGCAGAACGCTGCATAGATTACAGTATGCATTACGTCATTCTTATGCATTACGTCATTCTTCATATAGGAAAGGGGGGGTCCGGACCCCCTGGACCCCCCCCCCCCCCCCTAAATCCGCCCCTGACCATAAACACACCACTACTACCCCCATTACCATCACCACACCCCCCCCATCCACAGGTACCTACCTCACAAAGGTTGTGGGAGGCTAAGGCATTGGAGGAGGTGGGAGGGGGTCTGGTTTGTCACCCGATGGATATGGTTGCCCATGCATGACCAGATGGCAGAGAGAAGGAATGGTTTCCAGGCCCACTGTTTACCAGGAGGTTATTATTCAGGACCAACCTCTGGAGCCTTGATAAACTGGACAAGCCTGCTTTGGGAAAGGTTTCGTAACAAAGAAGGCCTTCAAATCAATCATGCATGCACTGTATAGACTTCATACTGATGACACCAAAAAGTTGATGTTGTACATGTTACATGTAATTCACCATGACATCGTGATTGCCTTTTTACAAGTAGTGTTTAGCTCCTGATTTTAGAACCTACGATTCTATTCAACAGTACTATAACAGTTAACAAAACAATACACACAATATTGCATGTATTAAACACTTTGTTTCGTTGTGAAAATTTATATATGGCTCAGGTTGCTTAATCAAGACAAGATGTTTTTACAGTTGTATTTCATAACACTTTTAAAATAAGGTCAATGTTGAAGTATAAAAACAATGGCAACAGCTTGGTTGGTAACTATAATTATCATTGATCGAAAGCACAGGCATCTGTCAAATCCTTATAGGGAAACCGAAGGACTGTGTCAAGTTGGAATCATTATAATTAAAATCACATTTACATGTCTATGTATGTGGTGGATACATTCCTGGACAATCCTCCAATCCAACAAGAGATGTTAGACTATCCACAAATTGGAAAAATCATGCAACACAAAAAGATTGTGTTGCATGACCCACCACCAGAATACATGTTGTGCACTTACTATAGTCAAAAGTTATGAGCGAAGCAGTTTTTATTTGTATTCATCAATTTAACTAGTTACCTGCATTTATTAATATCATATTGCTCTCTGAACAAAACTGAAGTGATTTTGCCACTTTATATGTACCTTGCCTTCGTGAGGTTGATGTCAGAAGCCAGCTAGTCTACCAACAGCCAAATGTTGCAGCGACTTAGCTTCACAACAGAAGATGGTAACAGACTTACCCACCAATCAGCAACAGCTTGGAGAACTATCTCTAACTATTGGCTATCTCGAGCCTTCCTCAGTTCTAGAGGTTAAAGTTATAGCAGCAAGAAATCTTCCTGTGGTTAATATGTGTAAGTATTCATACATGCAAAGTGATTACATGTACTATGGTTGATTGATCTAACTCTCTAAACTGATCAGGTTTCAAGCCATATGTTGAACTGCAGCTCTTGCCCGAAATTCTATTTGAGGATGATGCTGAAAAGTCATACAGGACAAATATTCAAAAGCAACTAACACAAAACCCGCAGTTTGGAGAAACAGTTCTAATGTGAGCCATTTACACTCTCTTGTACATGGTTTTTAAAATAATATGTCTGCATTACACTCGTGCCTAACACAAATGAACATGTGCATGCACCATACACACAGACCGCCTGCTCATTCCAGTCTGATGCAAATTGAAGAAACTATCTTAAGTTGGTCACCTATGATTA
The DNA here is from genome assembly GCA_949361645.1 of Spongilla lacustris. Lineage (NCBI taxonomy): Eukaryota > Metazoa > Porifera > Demospongiae > Spongillida > Spongillidae > Spongilla > Spongilla lacustris. Next base: position 7,124,482 of record OX442427.1, read on the forward strand.
TGATGTCATTGGAAAGGATAACTTTATTGGCATATGTGTTGTGCCTTGCAACACAATCCCACAGTTCACAGATAGCCCCATGATGCTTAGCCTACCATTGTTTCACATCAGAAGCTCAAGTGTTCTTCAAGAGCTAGTCACCAGACACCAACGATCAGATGAAGTTGCTTCTCTACTCTATACCACTGTGCTGAAAAAATTTAAAGCAAATTTAGCCTGATTGTACTTTAACTAAATGATTGCTATGATAATTGTGCCATGAACTTGATCGGCAGTATTAAATTCCAACCATTGCTACTCTCTACGTTAAGCAGGATATTGGTTAGAGCCAACTTGTTCAGTGCTGCTGTGTTATAAAAAATGTCACTGGACAACTAGCTAGAGCATAAAGCCATGCATTATTAAGTCAAGTGCTCGCAACTCAGCTTGCTGTCAGCCCTGTCCTATCAAGCATTCATTGTGTGGCAGGCTGAACATATCTTCATGCATTACAAAGGCCATTTTCCTTTCCTTCGTGATTGTTTTTGTGTTGCAGTATGTGTGGCCATGGCGTATTTGTGTTTGGTGGTACATGTCGAGAGTTACGTTAGTAACTCTCATATAGGATTTGACCCCGATTATGAATGTCATTAAAAAACGGGACCCGCTTCTAACGGGACTCCTATCAATCGGATCGCTTAGCTCTTTGTCATCGTCGAACAAGCAGTCAAAAACGAGCAGTTTCGTGTTTGTTTGATGTCATAAAACCGCGTGGTTGTGGAGAACAAAACGCTTGTTTAAACTCGTACCCAGTCCTACCGTATTTCTCGTTGTTACGCATAACTCGAGATAGGAACACTTCTAAGAAATGAAAATCACACCAATAGCTTCAGAATTCATTGGCATTCTCGCTTCAGTGGTCAAAATGTATCGAGGCTACATTGTATATATCGGTGGTTGTGTTAGCAAATGACGTATATTTAAGCATCCAGGACTCAAAACGATCAAATAGTTTAGAACTTGTTCATATTTTGCTCCAGTACATGTAGCTGTACATGTACATGTATATATGTAATCCAATGTGTACGGTCTGGGCACTACACCTATTAGTTGTAATTAACCTAGTGAAATCTTGGCACGTATCCGGTTTGGGCACTAGCGCTTAGGCGGCTATTTACTAAATATCATCGGAACGAGCCAGAACTAACCGGTGAGGGCATCACCGGAACTTCGAGCTTAAACTAAACTTTAAAGAGGCAACGATACAACGAAAATTCAGCGGCCATGAGGAGTGGGACGATTCCATCGCTTCTCCTTATGCGAAAAGAATGCGATTCCAAGAACGCACGACCGTCGACCGACAGCCAAACATGCTGCTGGAAAAATGCTACCGCAGGGTAATCGACTTGGAAAGCTACCAAACCCAATAGGTACGTTCGGTTAGATGTACATCAGTTGACCCTTGTTGTGTATCCACGTGACTGAGAGGTCACACGCGCATACCTTGTACACGTATGCAAATGTCATGTAGATCTATACATACACGTTCGTGTGGCATCATTAAAAAACCTTTCTATTCTTTCAATTGATGTATGGCTATACAAGACTATATAACTTATTTTTTAAAAGTAGCAAAAGTGTGTGTTACGTTACAAGCAGACGCTAGGGCTATCCTATAGCAGTAGAGGTCAGAATTCATTGTGTACTTGGGAAAACTGTGCCCTCTGCCCAGGTCAGTTAACAGTTTTAACATGGCTTCTGTTTATCAAGTACCCCATACATGATTTTGTGAGTAATTGTAATTCCATTGCATGAGTTCATTTTCTGTACCTTTTAGCTTCTCCCTGTATACCAAAAAAAACATACTGAGGGAATATAAAGGTAGCTTCAAAAAGGCTATAGTAAGGAATAGCATACTGTTATATGGGCTAAATGATGCCTTTTGCAATCCCACCCATGGATAGCACAAAAGGTCAGCTCTTTGTGAAGTTAGTGCAGGTGCATTGCTTAACAAGGCACTGAGCATGCATAGAAAAATAGGTGAATTTCTACATGATATTCGTGCTATTGATGCAATCAAAATTACAGAACCTTTCTTTTGTGATGCCTCTTACAGCCAAATAGGGAAGCTTGGTACTCTAATGGTACATGTAGGTGTGTGTAATGGCGGATGAGATACCTACATACATGCACCCTTCTGTACCATACTCCTCCCCTTACCTACTACTACCCCTACCCCTTCCAATACCTACCACTACCCCTACTACTACCCCTACTCCTCCCCATACCTAATACCATGGGCGCCCCCAGCATTTCTGGAAGTGTGGGGCCAGGATAGGGTAAGGGGGCGTCATTTGACAGCCATATATTACTATAGGGGTGTTGTCCGCTTTTGACCGATTCAGTCGGGGGGGTGGGGGGTTGCTAGTAATACTGAATACTTTAATATTGTATTAAAAGTGGGGGGCCCTCTGGTGATGCCCACGACCTACTACCCCTATTCCTCCCCTTACCTACTACTACCCCTATTCCTCCCCTTACCTACTACATGTACGTATATACCCCTACTCCTCCCCTTACCTACTACTACCCTTACTCCTCCCCTTACCTACTATTCCCCTGGTGCATGGAGTGAGGTGACCTCAATGGTCACGTATGTGATGATGACGAATTCACTGATACACTACTGCCAGAGTATGAAACATATCTACATTGTACATGGATACTGTTACAAGTTGAGTTGACACAGATCACTTTAATTTACAGAACACTGTAATAAAGGAACAGATGGTGGACACACCTGTTGCTGTCATATCACGAGAGCCAGAGAGAGTAAAAGTTTCACTGGTATCAGTACTAATACAACATGGTTTATGTACTGAACAATATGTATCATCCATGACTGAGTTATTTCTGGTTATGACATGTAGATATACATGATTACTATGTAAATGACATATATACCAAGTTCAGATTGTAGCTAAGTGATCAGTGTTTCTCTAATGGTATCATAATTGTAACGTCAGAGGCTCTTATTTAATGGTTCTTTTTAAAATGCAAAGTACTCTCTTTCCATTATTGGGGTATATAAGATTATGAGCGATGAAATGTCTGTTGCTAAGTGAATATATTTAGATGTAGCGTGACTGTTGAAAGCATTCAGTTATGAATAAAAACTATGAGAAAGTTGGTGGTATATAGGATTTGAAGGCAATATTGGTGTAAAAAGCAGGGAAACAAGGGTTGAATGATAAGGTAAAATGAAATAGTCCTATATTTAGCACATGCATGAACAATGTATTGTCCTACAATGAGTGCTGGGCTAAATATAGAACTATTTCATTTTACCTTATCATTCAACCCTTGTTTCCCTGCTTTTTACACCAATATTGCCTTCAAATCCTATATACCACCAACTTTCTCATAGAGAATGTTTTTATTTACTTGTATACATTCTAGCATAGATATTTGATACATGGATGGAAACCCAGCAATGAATGTCATTAGTGACATGCAGTCCGCGTTTCGCCGGAAGTGGTCGTTAGTTAGGGTTTTATGGCTAGTTACGATTTTTTTTTTAAATACAAGCTCATAGTACGCACATCCCCATACACCACGACGTGTGAACTCCACTTTTCAGTCTTCTAATTCACAGGCGTGCATATAAAAATGTGCTACAGTCCCACAAACAACAGTGGGCATTACATAGCACCGAACACCCTACACGCTACGAGCTGCACACTACAGACATATGACAGATGTACGTTGGCAACCTAATAGCTTCCGTAGGGAAGTATCAGAAACTGCTTAGATGGTTCGTATGCCACTTACCGTACTCACGATACAGTCGCACAAAGCCTTACTGTGTACATAAATCAATTATAACATGTTACCAAAAAATTTTGACACAAGCTCATACATAGTATGACAAGCTAAAAGATACACTTCACCATACACCACGATGTGTGCACTACACTTTTCAGTCTTTTAATCTTACAGGCGTGCATATGAAAACGTGTTACAGTCGCACAAACAGTGGGCCTTATATAGCAGCTAACACCGTACACGCTAGGAACTACACGCTACAGATACATGTAGGTTAGTCAACCTCATAGCTTTCGTAGTGAAGTATCTGAAACTGCTTAGATAGTTCCTATACTACCTACCATACCAGGGAATAATTTACTTTTTAAAAATTGCATAGCAATTTTGCTCCGCAAAATCGAAATTGATTAGCAACTTGGTTCAGTTGCATCGCAATTCATTCCAACCGAGATGTGTGATGATTCTTCATATGAACACAAAGCAGAGCTATCCCACGGACTTGCCCGCGTGCATTTGGATCGCTTTCAGGCGAACGAGTCAAACGACTACTTCCCCCCCCCCTCCCCCGTCTATACAAAACGAGGTCACCATCACATTTAAAAGTTTTAATATTTGTAGATTTTGTCCACCCATATTGGCACTGTCGCGTACGCGTTCGGGCATATTCGTGTGCAGTACGTACATGTACCACGTAAGTTTGCGCGTAAACGTACATTTTAATTAGTAATGATTTGGTAACTTGATAATTCTAATTCGACACCCCCCTTCCCGAAGCCGGCTGTGTATGTTGCGCGCTCATGTCATTCGTACCCGTACGCAATCACATTATAATTGTCGCGATCGCGATGTCACGTGAGTGTGGCTGATGTGACGTGGCGCCAGCTTTCTGATTGGAATTCTTTTGTACCATAAATGCACTCTCTTCGCGTAGCATTTACACTGAGCAACGTGCCTGCAAACGCGAATTAGATTGCATCGCAGTTTTCTGCGACCATGTTTAAAGTTGTTTCGCATCTTATAAAAACTGCTTCGCAAAATGCGATGCGAATCCGGTTAAATTATTCCCTGCATACTCACGATACAGTCGCACAAAGCCATCAAGCCGTCTATCAACTATAATCAACGTTTCCTAACAATGAGTAGGGTTGTATACAGATTGACAACTAACCTATACGAACACTTCTTACCAGTAAAACACGCGTTAAGTGCTAGAAAAAAGTTAGGCTAACTGTTGTACGAGTCCTAATGGATCACGTGAGAGGTTTCCCATCCATGTATCAAATATCTATAATGTATTGTCCAAAAATGGAAATTGCCGCGTAGTGCGGGCCACGCCCAACTACTTCCCTACATGGTTATAATAAAATTAATATTACAGTCATGTCGGAGGCAGGGCTATTCATAGTGGGGAAGGATACATCAGTACCGCTCAAAGAAGTGTCCGTCAAAGCGCATATCAATGGATTCTTGGTGGGACTTGACTCCACGCTCAAGTACTCCAACACGGGAGTGGATCCTATCGAGGTGGTCTTCAGGTTCCCTCTGGAGGAATCCTTTGCAGTAGTCGGACTGGAGGCGGTCATCGATGGACGAAAGGTGAAAGCCGTCATACGAGAGAAAGAAGAAGCTCGTCAGATGTACAGCGATGCCATTGCCAGCGGCTATTCGGCAGCGCTAGCCGAGGAGAAGACGGGAGACATCTTCAGCATCTCTCTGGGAAATCTACCTCCACATAAAGATGCGGAGCTTCATCTGAAGTTAGCCGGAGAGCTTCCGTTAGACGCCGAAGGCGGTGTGCGCTTCAGCCTTCCTGCGGTCCTCAAACCGCGATACACTCCTCTTGGTTCTACGGATCCTCTGGCCAAGACAGAAGCAGCCACACACCAAGGATCAGCTCCAGGCGTGTTTAGCTTCCATCTGGAAGTAGCCAGTCGAGGAGTGTCAGACGTGACCTCGCCCACTCACCCGTTGAGTAAGGAAACAAAAGGTGGTGTGATCAAGGCGTCCATCAACGAGGGACATCCCCTGGACAAGGATCTGGTGGTGGTTGTCCAGTACAAGAGTCCCTATGAGCCAAGGGCCATCGTGGAGAATGGAGAGAAGGGTGTATGATGTCAGGTCCAGTGGTGATGTTGAACTTCTTCCCAGAGTTCAAGAGCACCAAAGCTGCCTGTGAGTTCATTTTTCTGGTTGACCGCAGTGGCAGCATGGGTGGAGAGTTCATCAAGAGTGCTCGTGAAACACTGATCTTGTTTCTGAAGAGCATTCCTCCAGGCTGCTCCTTCAACATCATAGGGTTTGGGGATAATTATAAATGCCTTTTTCCATCAAGTGTTCCCTACAACCAGGAGAACCTTGACAAAGCCATCCACCATGCTGAACATGTGGATGCAGATCTAGGAGGCACAGAGCTCCTCCCACCTCTGAAGTTCATCTTTGGACAGCCACTCCTTGAAGGTCTTCCTCGCCAGGTGTTTGTCCTGACTGATGGTTCTGTAAGCAACACAGAAGCCTGCATCCAGGAGGTGAAGAGGAATGTGGGGAGTGCAAGGTAAACAATAGTCTAGTGCCCAGACCATTTGAGGTTTTTTAAATTACAATTTACATTCCAAATAGGGAAGGTTTGGGATGGTTAGCTCTCAGGTTTCCCCAGGGTCTTCAGACACAATAGTGGTAGAAGCAATTCAATGATGTAATGTATACTAGTGCATGCCACAACTGTATTGGGTGAAGTACAGGACTCATATGTGAAGTCTTGTGCATCCTATCTATAAATGGCTCTCCATACAATGTCCCTATTCTAAATAGCTGCATGCTCACACAGTGTCAGTGACTCACTCACAAGCACAAATTCTATTCTGATGTTATTGATCCCCCACAGATGTTTTACATTTGGGATTGGGTCTGGGGTTTCCACATCTTTGGTGAAGGGACTGGCTCAGGCAGGAAATGGAACAGCAGAGTTCATCCAGAGTGGAGAGAGACTACAACCAAAGGTAGGGGAGGGGCAATGGGTGTGGTAACTTTAGTAATGTCAAATGACTTAGTTGCAATATAGGGGGAGGGGCATGCTAATTTTAATCTTATGATATTGCCTATCCTTTTCTCTGCCTGGGAAACTAAAATAGTTTTCAGCTCTTTATTAATTTTGATCCTTGTGGTAGAATAGGAATGCAAACACAATTTTTTTGGTGCATAATATAAAGACAAAGGAGGGCTGATAATGTGGAGGTGTGGCTAGTATTTCAGCTGCCCTCAATGCTCATTAGATATTGAAAAGTTTTTATGCATTGTTTACTGATGACACTGAACTTAGAATTAAATTGAAACATTATAGTGTAGGAAGTTTTCAAACAAAAAAATGCAATTTTTAAAAATCTTGTAATAATATGGAATTTCAGCTCTCAAAACTAATTGTTTTTTGACTTACTAGTACCATTTTCACATAAACCGATTCATATATACATGTACATGTATGTGAACATCATACCTGGAAGTACGGTTAGAATTACGTTTAACACTTACATCATCAGTTGGAATTGAACATAATAATGACAACATTGATACAGTGTTTCCATATATTCACACCAACAATTACATGTACTACTGTTTATGTACTTTTTAAAATGTCAGGTCATTCGTAGCCTCAAGCAGGCCTTGCAGCCTGCAGTCACAAACCTGAGAGTGGAGTTCCAGCTTCCTCATGGCTTTGAGGTCACACAGGCCCCCTCCAAACCTCCTGTGCTGTTCAGTGGGGACAAGGCTGTGGTCTATGGGATCCTGAAGGGACCCTCTGAGCTGATGTCTCCAGTGGACTGCACTGCCTCTCTCAAGGGTCAGATCAGGGACCAGCCAGTGGAGTACTCCATTCCATTTGAAGTACCTGGCAACAGTCCCTCCTTCCCCATCCCCATCATCCACCATCTTGCATCCAAGGCCCTGATCAAGGACTGGGTTCAGGATGGAGGGAACAAGAAGTCAGAGATAGTGAAGCTGAGCATTGAGTCCAGTGTGGTGTCCAGTCACACAGCATTTGTTGCAATAGATGAGAACAACCAGCCTGTTAAGGGAGCCATGAAGACATGGGACATCACTGCACCCATACTTGAAGATTATTTTACACTCTGCAGTGCACCCACACAGTCATATGAAGATATGTCAATGTTTGATGTTGATGAAGGTTTGCAACTGTGTGCTGCACCCATCCAATACCTTTGTATGGCCGTGGAGTCGAAAGAAGAGTTCGATGACCTTGAGGAGGAGGAAGAGTTCGATGACCGTTGTGTGGAGGAGGAGAAAAAGAAGTATGAGTCAGCACCAGCCTCAGGCCCAGGCCATACTGGGCGTGGTACTGACTCCCTGTCCAGGCTCATATCCTTACAACAAGCTGATGGGTCATGGAAGTTGGATGATGTCATTGCTAAGGTCCTCTCCAAGAGCCTCAAGGAGCTGAGTGATGCATGTCCAGTAAAGTGTGATGGGGGAGTGTCCACCATATGGGCCACTGTCCTCTGTTGTGTATACCTGGAGCTGAAACATCCATCCCAAAAGGATGAATGGGAGCTGATTGCCATGAAGGCAGAGCTGTGGTTGGATGGCCAGTCCCTTCCTGCTGGAGCTGATCTCAATAAGATGAAGGATGCTGCTAGGAAAGTTGTTGCTTAGTATGACTGATGGTGAAGTGTGGACAAGTTGTTACAGGAAGGCTATTTTAGTTTTATATTCAATTGGTAATAGTTGCATGTCTTTACGATAATGAAATGTTCTGTGCAGTTACGACTGTGTACCATTCCAAATTCGGGGGGGAGTTCTACCAAGTGAATGATGTGGAGATCACCAGAGCAAAGGCAATGCCATGCTCAGGCTGCTGGCTTCAAATTAGAAGTGATGCAACGTAATGATCATTGATTCACATACTCACACATACATACGCACACACACACACACACACATACACACACACACACACACACACACATACACACATGAACACACCCCTATCCCTCTATCATGCGGCAGTTGTCCTTCACAGCTGAGGTTAATAACTACTCTCTGTATCAGCTGTGCAGGAGACAGCTAAAAGAATGACCTCATAGCCTGCCACGTTTAATGACCTTTAAGTTACTACCCTTTGTAATTCTGTCCCAATTAATATCATAGGCAAAAAGAAGAAAAACCAGAACTGGGATCCGGGCATGATCCTGTTCATCAAAAAAACTCAAAACCGCTCTGGCCTTCTTGTTTGCTAAAGACAACTGACAAACCTATCGTGGTCATGTTTTTATTTTTATTTTTAAATTTCTTGCTAATGTGAATCAAATGACTTTATGAACTTATGGTGCATTGATGATAGTTTCAATTTTTCCAGGCAGCAGCACATTTTGAAAATAGCCTCACATAACGTATTACCTCCCCTCACACAAGACACAACAGTGAGCCGAAACGGACTTTTAATTATAATTTGATTGAATGAATTGTTCAATGCTAAAATTCAACCAATGCTGCCACTAACCCAGCAGCAACTTTCAGAGTTGAGCATTTCCCAAAATCTACATATAGCTGCACACAAATATTCCATTGATGCATATACAACTACTAGCTGTGCAACTATACTGAACTTAAACACATCCTAACTTGCAAAGCACCCCCCCCCCCCCCCCCTTTCTCCTTAATTGACAGATTTTGGGTTGAGAATACCTGTTTTTTTGTTATCACACCTCCACATCACATGCTCAATTATGTGTACACATGTACATGTATAAGGCCCATGTGACTTGGAGTAATAAAGTACTAGCCTGAAACAATGTATTCATGTACATGAACATGCACTCCACCATAAACACGTTAATCCATCTATACACACCACTACTACCCCCATTACCATCACCACACCACCACCATCCACAGGTACCTACCTCAGAAAGGTTGTTTTGTTGGAGGCTAAGGCATTGGAGGAGGTGGGAGGGGGTCTGGTTGGTCACCCGATGGGTATGGTTGCCCATGCAGGCAAAGAGAAGGAATGGTTTCCAGGACCACTGTTCACCAGGAGTTTATTATTCAGGAGCCTTGATAAACTGGACAAGCCCGCTTTGGGAAAGGTTCCGTAACAAAGAAGGCCTTCAAATCAATCATGCATGCACCGTATAGACTTCATACTGATGACACCATAAAGATGATGTTGTACATATTTCATGTAATTCACCATGACATCGTGATCGTGAAGTAGTGTTCAACTCCTGATTTAAGAACCTCAAAAATCATGATTCTATTCAACAGTACTATAATTGAATACACACAATATTGCATGTATTACAACACTTTGTTTCGTTGTAAAAATTTAAAGTGCTGCTATTCTATATATGGCTCAGGTTGCATAATCAAGACATTATGTTTCGATGTTTTTAGAGTTGTATTTCATAACACGTATTTGGAAATAAGGTCAATGTTGAAGTATAAAAACAATGGCAACAGCGTGGTTGGTAACTATAATTATCATTGATCGAAAGCACAGGCATCTGTCAAATCCTTATAGGGAAACCGAAGGAGTCAAGTTGGAATCATAATCACATTTACATGTCTATATATGTGGTGGATTTACTATTCAATTATACTAATCCTGTTCTTTCATGCACCTTCAATAGCCTGGACAATCCTTCAATTCAACAAGAGATGTTAGACTATCCACAAATTGGATGTTGACAAGTCCACCACCTGTTCCAGGATGTTTGCCTGTGGATGGATCTTTTTTACGTGTGTGAGGTGTGAGGTGTGTATGGTGTGCAGTGTGAGGTGTGTATGGGTGTGCAGTGTGAGGTATGTATGGGTGTGCAGTGTGAGGTGTGTATGGGTGTACAGTGTGAGGTATGTATGGGTGTGCAGTGTGAGGTGTGTATGGGTGCAGTGTGAGGTGTGTATGGGTGTGCAGTGTGAGGTGTGTATGGGTGTGCAGTGTGAGGTGTGTATGGGTGTGCAGTGTAAGGTGTGTATGGGTGTGCAGTGTAAGGTGTGTATGGGTATGCAGTGTAAGGTGTGTATGGGTGTGCAGTGTAAGGTGTGTATGGGTGTGCAGTGTAAGGTGTGTATGGGTATGCAGTGTAAGGTGTGTATGGGTGTGCAGTGTGAGGTGTGTATGGTGTGCAGTGTAAGGTGTGTATGGGTGTGCAGTGTGAGGTGTGTATGGGTGTGCAGTGTGAGTTGTGAGCAGTGCCATCATCTGGCTATATATTTAATAGAAAAAAAGATTGTGTTGCATGACCCACCACCAGAATACATGTTGTGCACTTACTATAGTCAAAAGTTATGAGCGAAGCAGTTTTTATTTTTATTAACTAGTTACCTGCATTTATTAATATCATTTTGCCACTTTATATGTACCTTGGAAGGCTTTCCTTCGTGAGGTTGATGTCAGAAGCCAGCTAGTCTACCAACAGCCTTATTTTTAAATGTTGCAATGACTTAGCTTCACAACAGAAGATGGCAACAGACTTACCCACCAATCAGCAACAGCTTGGAGAACTATCTCTAACTATTGGCTATCTTGAGCCTTCCTCAGTTCTAGAGGTCAAAGTTATAGCAGCAAGAAATCTTCCTGTGGTTAATATGTGTAAGTATTCATACATGCAAAGTGATTGCATGTACGTAGTCTCTCTCCACTCTGGATGAACTCTGCTGTTCCATTTCCTGCCTCAGCCAGTCCCTTCACCAAATATGTGGACACCCCAGACCCAATTCAAAATGTAAAACACCTGTGTGATATCAAGAACATCAGAATAGAATTTGTGCTTGTGAGTGAGTCACTGTCACTGTGCGAGCATGCAGCTATTTAGAATAGGGACATAGTATGGAGAGCCATTTATAGATAGGATGCACGAGATGGTAGATCTAACTCCCTAAACTGATCAGGTTTCAAGCCATATGTTGAACTGCAGCTCTTGCCTGAAATTCTATTTGAGGATGATGCTGAAAAGTCATACAAGACAAATATTCAAAAGCAGCTAACACAAAACCTGCAGTTTGGAGAAACATTTCAAATGTGAGCCATTTGCACTCTCTTGTACATGCTTTTTAAAATAACACGTCTGCATTACACTCATGCCTAACACAAATGAACATGTGCATGCACCATACACACAGACCTGCTCATTCCAGTCTGATGCAAATTGAAGGAACTATCTTAAGTTTGGTCACCTATGATTATGATGTCATTGGAAAGGATAATTTTATTGGCATATGTGTTGTGCCTTGTAACACAATCCCACAGTTCACAGAAGTTTCTGAGCTTCAAATGAGCCCCATGATGCTTAGCCTACCATTGTTTGCTCAAGTGTACTTCAAGAGCTAGTCACCAGACACCAACGATCAGATGAAGTTGCTTCTACCATTTTACTGAAAAAATTTAAAGCCAAATTTAGCCTGATTGATTAACTAAATGATTGCTATGATAATTGTGCCATGAACTCGATCAGTTTTAACTTCCAGCCATTGCTACTCTCTACGTTAAGCAGGGCATTGGTTAGAGCCAACTTGTTCATTGCTGCTGTGTACGTCATAAGGAATGTCACTGGACAACTAGCTAGAGCATAAAGCCATTATTAAGTCAAGTGAAATAATGCTTTATAGTATTAACGGAAGAATTTTTTGTAAGGCTCGCAACCCAGCTTGCTTGTCAGCCCTGTCTCTATCTAGCATCCGTTGTGAACATATCTTTAATAAGATCCATGCATTACAAAGGCCATTTTTCTTTCCTTCGTGATTGTTTTTGTGTTGCAGTTTGTGTGGCCATGGCGTATTTGTATTAAGTGGTACATGTAGTTAATGTATTGTTCAAAAATGGAAATTGTGCAGTGTGCAGCAGTCTCGGCCTCAGACCCACAGTTAATCGCTGCTGTGGATTATCGTCACGCGCTTCCCTACATGGTAATAATGTTATTACGGTCATGTCGGAGGCAGGGCTATTCGTAGTGGGGAAGGATACATCAGTACCGCTCAAAGACGTGTCCGTCAAAGCGCATATCAATGGATTCTTGGTGGGACTTGACTCCACGCTCAAGTACTCCAACACGGGAGCGGATCCTATCGAGGTGGTCTTCAGGTTTCCTCTGGAGGAGTCCTTTGCAGTAGTCGGACTGGAGGCGGTCATCGATGGACGAAAGGTGAAAGCCGTCATACGAGAGAAAGAAGAGGCTCGTCAGATGTACGACGATGCCATTGCCAGCGGCTATTCGGCAGCGCTAGCCGAGGAGAAGACGGGAGACATCTTCAGCATCTCTCTGGGAAATCTACCTCCACATAAAGATGCGGAGCTTCATCTGAAGTTAGCCGGAGAGCTTCCGTTAGACGCCGAAGGCGGTGTGCGCTTCAGCCTTCCAGCGGTCCTCAAACCGCGATACACTCCTCTTGGTTCTACGGATCCTCTGGCCAAGACAGAAGCAGCCTCACACCAAGGATCAGCTCCAGCCGTGTTTAGCTTCCATCTGGAAGTAGCCAGTCGAGGAGTGTCAGACGTGACCTCGCCCACTCACCCGTTGAGTAAGGAAACAAAAGGTGGTGTGATCAAGGCGTCCATCAACGAGAGACATCCCCTGGACAAGGATCTGGTGGTGGTTGTCCAGTACAAGAGTCCCTATGAGCCAAGGGCCATCGTGGAGAATGGAGAGAAGGGTGTAAATAAAGAGTCCATGATGTCAGGTCCAGTGGTGATGTTGAACTTTTTCCCAGAGTTCAAGAGCACCAAAGCTGCCTGTGAGTTCATCTTTCTGGTTGACCGCAGTGGCAGCATGGGTGGAGAGTTCATCAAGAGTGCTCGTGAAACACTGATCTTGTTTCTGAAGAGCATTCCTCCAGGCTGCTCTTTCAACATCATAGGGTTTGGGGATAATTATAAATCCCTGTTTCCATCAAGTGTTCCCTACAACCAGGAGAACCTTGACAAAGCCATCCACCATGCTGAACATGTGGATGCAGATCTAGGAGGCACAGAGCTCCTCCCACCTCTGCAGTTCATCTTTGGACAGCCACTCCTTGAAGGTCTTCCTCGCCAGGTGTTTGTCCTGACTGATGGTTCTGTAAGCAACACAGAGGCCTGCATCCAGGAGGTGAAGAGGAATGTGGGGAGTGCAAGGTAAACAATAGTCTAGTGCCCAGACCATTTGAGGGTTTTTGTGTACAATTTACATTCCAAATAGAGAAGGTTTGGGATGGTTAGCTCTCAGGTTTCCCCAGGGTCTTCAGACACAATAGTGGTAGAAGCAATTCAATGATGTAATGTATACTAGTGCATGCCACAACTGTATTGGGTGAAGTATAGGTGTTGTAATGTGGCGCGCGAAGTGCGCAGTACAGCGCCAGAGGCGCCTCGTCCGCAAAGCGGACTCGGGACGAGGCGGTGTTTTTTCAATGAAGAGTGTCTGGACAGCACCGTGGGTGCAATTTGACCCCGGATTCGGAGTCGGCATCGTCGGCGCTTCGCGCCTTGTAGCCCTAACCCTAAAGCCCTAATTTTATCTCCTGATGTTTACATGCCTTCGGCATGTAACGTTAGGACTCATATGTGAAGTCTTGTGCATCCTATCTATAAATGGCTCTCCATACTATGTCCCTATTCTAAATAGCTGCATGCTCGCACAGTGACAGTGACTCAATCACAAGCACAAATTCTTCTTGATATCACACAGATGTTTTACATTTGGGATTGGGTCTGGGGTGTCCACATATTTGGTGAAGGGACTGGCTCAGGCAGGAAATGGAACAGCAGAGTTCATCCAGAGTGGAGAGAGACTACAACCAAAGGTAGGGGAGGGGCAATGGGCGTGGTAACTTTAGTAATGTTAAATGACTTAGCTGTAATATAGGGGCAGGGGCATGTTAAAGTTAAGCAAATGCACATCTCATGATATTACTCATCCTTTCCTCTGCTAGGGATACACAAACTTAGTTTTCAGCCCTTTATTAATTTTGTGATCCTTGTGGTAGAATAGGAATGCAAATACAAAGCAATTTTATTGGAGCATAATGTACAGACAAAGGAGGGTTGATAATGTGGAGGTGTGGCTAGTATAGCAGCATTCTGAATAATGCCCTCAATGCTCATTAGATATTGAACAGTTTCTTATGCATTATACATTGATGACACTGAACTTAGAATTGATGTTGAAACGTCATAATGCAGAAACCAACAAAAACAATGCAATTTTTTAAAATCGTGTAATAATATGGAATTACAGCACTCAAAACTAATTGTTTTTTGACTTACAGATACATGACCATTTTCTGATTCATATATACATGTACATGTATGTGAACATCATACCTGGCAGTACAGTTAGAATTACGTTTAACACTTACATGTACATTATCAGTTGGAATTGAGCATAACAAGGACAACACTGATACAGTGCTTCCATATATTCACACCAACAATTACTACTGTTTAAAATGTTAGGTCATTCGTAGCCTCAAGCAGGCCTTGCAGCCAGCAGTCATAAACCTGAGAGTGGAGTTCCAGCTTCCTCATGGCTTTGAGGTCACACAGGCCCCCTCCAAACCCCCTGTGCTGTTCAGTGGGGACAAGGCTGTGGTCTATGGGATCCTGACGGGACCCTCTGAGCTGATGTCTCCAGTGGACTGCACTGCCTCACTCAAGGGTCAGATCGGGGACCAGCCAGTGGAGTACTCCATTCCATTTGAAGTACCTGGCAACAGTCCCTCCTTCCCCATCCCCATCATCCACCATCTTGCATCCAAGGCCCTGATCAAGGACTGGGCTCAGGATGGAGGGAACAAGAAGTCAGAGATAGTGAAGCTGAGCATTGAGTCCAGTGTGGTGTCCAGTCACACAGCATTTGTTGCAATAGATGAGAACAACCAGCCTGTTAAGGGAGCCATGAAGACATGGGACATCACTGCACCCATACTTGAAGATTGTTTTACATTCTGCAGTGCACCCACACAGTCATATCAAATGGCAATGGCATACAGTGCGTCCCCAGTGATGGCCTGTTGTTCATTTGATGTTGATGAGGATGGTGCTGTACCCATCCGAGAATCAATGGATATGATGCAAGTTTGTATGCAGAAGGAGGAGGAAGAGTTCGATGACCGTTGTATACAGGAGGTGGAGGAAGAGTTCTATGACCGTTGTGTGGAGAAGGAGGAGGAAAAGAAGTCCGAGTTAGCACCAGCCTCAGGCCCAGGCCACACTGGGCGTGGTACTGACTCCCTGTCCAGTATCATATCCTTACAACAAGCTGATGGGTCATGGAAGTTGGATGATGTCATTGCAAAGGTCCTCTCCAAGAGCCTCAAGGAGCTGAGTGATGCATGTCCAGTAAAGTGTGATGGGGGGGTGTCCACCATATGGGCCACTGTCCTCTGTTGTGTGTACCTGGAGCTGAAGCATCCATCCCAAAAGGATGAATGGGAGCTGATTGCCATGAAGGCAGAGCTGTGGTTGGATGGCCAGTCCCTTCCTGCTGGAGCTGATCTCAATAAGATGAAGGATGCTGCTAGGAAACTAGTTGCTTAGTATGACTGATGATGAAGTGTGGACAAGTTGTTACAGGAGAGGCTATTTTACTGTCATAGTTTTATATCCAATTGGTAATAGTTGAATCATGTCTTTACAATAATGAAATATTCTGTGCAGTTATGACTGTGTACCATTGCAAATTTCATTTGGGGGGGGGGGGGGGGGAGGGGGGGCTGCTTCTCTCTGATCTCACTGCAGCTGGTCTTGGAGGGTCTTTGCAGAGGACCTGAGATGGAGGGGGCATGTACAGGGAGTCCTGCCAAGCCTGCTGAACCTGAATGATGAGGAGATTTACCAGACCAAAGGCAATGCCATGCTCGGGCTGCTGGCTTCAAATTAGAAGTGATGCAACAATCATTGATTCATACACACACACACACACACACACACACACACACACACACACACACACACACACACACACACACACACACACACACACACACACACACACACGCACACACACACACACACACACACACACACACGCACACACACACACACACACACACACACACACATGAACACACCCCTCTCCCTCCATGCGGCAGTTGTCCTTCCCAGCTGAGGTTAATAACTACTCTCTGTATCAGCTGTGCAGGAGACAGCTAAAAGAATGACCTCATAGCCTGCCACGTTTAATGACCTTTAAGTTACTACCCTTTGTAATTCTGTCCCAATTAATATCATTGGCAAAAAGAAGAAAAACCAGAACTGGGATCCGGGCATGATCCTGTTGATCAAACACACTCAAAACTGCTCTGGCCTTCTTGTTTGCTAAAGACAACTACAAACCTATCGTGGTCATGTTTTTATTTTTAAATTTCTTGCTAATGTGAATCAAATGACTTTATGAACTCATGGTGCATTGATGATAGCTTCAATTTTTCCAGGCAGCAGCACATTTTGAAAATAGCCTCATATAACTTATTACCTCCCCTCATACAAGACACAATAGTGAGCTGAAACGGACTGTTAATTTGATTGAATGAATCGTTCAATGCTAAAATTCAGCCAATGCTGCCACTAACCCAGCAGCAACTTTCAGAGTTGAGCATTTCCTAAAATCTGCATATAGCCGCATACAAATATTCCATTGATGCATATACAACTACTAGCTGTGCAACTATACTGAACTTAAACACATCCTAACCCGCAAAGCACCCCCCCTTTCTCCTTAATTTACGGGTTGAGAATACCTGTTTTTATGATATCCATAGACAACCAACACTTAAAACAATGGTATGGTTAGGCTGTGCAGTCCTCAAAACCCACACACAGAAAATGATTGTGATGGTACTTTCGGGATTAAATTTTATGATGTCTGATTAGCATAATCACCATGGCTTTTATAATTGGCCTCCGAGATCTTGAATGCATGCAGGATGGTCTGCTGTGCTTGTCTGGTATTGCAGACACCTATAACAAAATCTGGGGGACTCCTCTAATGTGCACACATTACACAGAGCTATGCAGTAGTTCCATAACAGCTATTAGCTACCTGATATGAACCACAACTGTTATGGAACTACTGCATAGCTCTGTGTGATGTCCATTCAACTCGCTTCCACCCATCCGGTTTACAGAAGCCTATCGGTGCACCTGTTGTTTGGGAAGAGAGAGGTTTCTGGAGGAGAGGTAGCCATGAGCTGGTGAGGACCTCGACATCTGAGAGGCTGTTCTCCTCCAGCCATAGTTCCCTCAGCAGTACATGTTTCATCAGAGGTGGGGCCAGGGAGGAGGGGAACAGCAACCAGTTCACAAGATGGCTGTCTTGTTCAAATTCAACCACTTGTTAAAATAAGAATTTTAAAACCTTTTGGGGGACAGTCCACTAGTGATTAGAAGATATAATAGCAAGAGTCCCATCAAAACAAACTCACAGTAGTAACCCACACACACACACACACCACACCACATGCTCAATGATGTGTACACATGTACATGTATAAGGCCCATGTGACTTGGAGTAATAAAGATCTGGCCTGTGTAGATTTTGAAACAATGTACATGAACATGCACTCCACCATAAACACATTAATCCATCTATACACACCACTACTACCCCCATTACCATCACCACACCACCACCAAAACAATGGCAACAGCTTGGTTGGTAACTATAATTATCATTGATCGAAAGCACAGGCATCTGTCAAATCCTTATAGGGAAACCAAAGGAGTCAAGTTGGAATCAATAACATTTGCTAGCAAATCAATTAAATATAATTAAAATCATCTATATATGTGGTGGATTTACTAGTAATCCTGGTCTCCGATACATTCAGCTTCAATAGTCCTGGACAATCCTTCAATCCAACATGAGATGTTAGACCATCCCCAAATCGGATGTTGACAAGTCCACTGCCTGTTCCAGGATGTTTGCCTGTGGATGACGTGTGCGAGGTGTGAGGTGTGTATGGTGTGCAGTGTGAATTGTGTATCGATGTGCAGTGTGTGTGAGGTGTGTATGGGTGTGCAGTGTGAGGTGTGTTTGTGTGTGCAGTGTGAGGGTGTGCAGTGTGAGGGTGTGCAGTGTGAGGTGTTTATGGGTGTGAGATGTGCCTACCTATATGCTTTAACAACATTCAAAGCCCTTTCAATGCTCAAACTGAGCACACCTATGGTACAAAGGTGTTTCATGGTTTGAGCCAGTAGCCTCCTTATCAATAGTGATCTACATGTACATGTGTCTGCCCATTGATACCAGAAAGGCTCCAAAGGTTTAATCACATTAGATCTACATGTGTATCGAAGCTCAATTCTATTCAGCCACATTCCTACATGTACACAAGTATGTACATGTAGTGCATACACCAGGTCATGTGACACCCTATGGGGTAATGAGGGTACGGGGGACAAGTGCTGGCAGATATCCACAGTAAGTTGCAGAGTCTGTGAGACCTCATCCACGCAGCTCCCAGTCTTGCCAAGGACAGTATGAGAGCTCTACATTGTGTATTGTTATGCGGATACTTCTGTTGGAGTGAATGGAGAATGAGAAAAGGGTGGATGTTGTAGTGTATGTACGTCCACCCACTTACCAAATGTGTCCTGCCCTTCCGTGTGGCTTGCCTTGCATCCTGCGTCGCAATGAACTCATGCATACTTGCTGATCCAGTATTAAGGTTAAGTCTGGGGACCTCCTTAATTAATTAGTACCCTTGGAGCATATAAGATT